>VYXH01005062.1:374661-403876 GCA_013397275.1 Burhinus bistriatus | reverse complement strand
AAAAAAAAAAACAAAAAAAACAAACCAAAACAATCAAACAGCTATTTCTAAAGAAAATACTTTAGGGAATAAAAGCCTGCAAATAAGGAAAAAAAAGAAAGAATGCCAACAATTACGACCTGTTTTGTTATAGCTTTGTAATTTTGCATAAGTGAAATGGCACAGGCAAAATAAGTGAGAACTTTTTTTTCCTTTCTGTATCCATGAGTAGAAATACTGATTTACCTCCTATCTTTAAAGTAAACAGAAAGTCCAGCAATATAGTAAATTAGTTGCAACTACTGTGTCTGAACATGGAGTTGTAAGAAATGGGTTAGAAAGTGCATTTAAAACAGGATCTTGAAACAGAACTTGGAATCGAGATCTTTTAAAAATCAAATCATTAAAAAAAAAAAGATAGCTATCAAACAGTTCAATAAAATCCCAGTCTAGAAATACTTCCCCATGTTACCTATAATACGTGAAAATGAGTAACCTGGGTTAGACATTTTTCCCCAAAATATAATTTGATTAAAGAGCTACCTTCTCAGAATATTACATTTCATACACTAATGAAAAACTTCCAGGTCTGCTCTATGATTTATATAAGCCTTTTCAATTGGATTTGTGAAAGGGCTTTTCTTAACATTCCACCAAGACTTATAGTTGGAATGAAAAGATGAAGGTGAAGATTACAGGAAATAACATAAAGGAGGATTGAAGGTGCTGCATACCCTTTGTCACAGAACAGACTTTCTTTTAAAAGATGAGAAAGATCCATTTATTTAGCATTCATTTACAAGTTATTCCTTCACCGAAATTATCAATCTGGAAACCATCAAATTTATAGACAGTTTTCATGAGATGGTCACTTGTCCATTCACAGATGCATCAGAGTGATAAATAAAATGAGTAATTTATTAATCATCTGTATGCTAGACAGGGAGACTAAAACATACAACCCTCATATAAAGAGATATTTTATCAGATAAGAGTAATTTAGAGATACACATTCCAGATAAAAATATACCATATGAAAAATGCACTTTCAAGCCCTTGACATCAATTCTGAGGGATTTTGATCTAAGGCTAGATCCAAAGATTGCAATGCTGATTGTGGACACAATTTAGGCATCTGAGTTAAAAAATGAGATCATGAAACAGTTCATTGAAGTCTAGACTCGGAAGAATCTAGAATTCTGGAAGTACCTGAGTTTCCAGCATTAAGGTATCTTAATATCCTATTTCTATATGGACCTTTGAAGAACCTCAGGCTTCACATCTCTGAGAAGGTTAGAGCCTACTTTGCACCTTCACAGAGTCAGGACCTTTAAACTGAAGCCTCTCACTCCTGTAACTTGACGTACTTCCTGTCATCTTTCTTTTCAATATGTAATAATCAATGACAGCCACGTATATGACATCCATTAAATCACAACTAACAAATTGAATGGACACTTGCTCTGTTCTCACCTCCTCCTTCCCTTGCCTTCCTTTCTCCTGGCCATGTGAATAGTATAGTTACAGGGCTTTCGTATTGAGAAAAATTATTATGAACATTATTCTGAACTCCAAATTTTCACCGCATTAGAGCATACTGTATAGCCGAATCAACGTTTGCTTGCTCACATCGACTGATAACATACTTTTTGAAATACATTTGATGTGAAAGGTCCAGCTAAAACTCAGACTTATACAATGAAAATAAAACTATGAAAAAAATCAAACCTGAAATTTTTGTGAAGAAATACATTAAGATAGCATGTATTTAAAAAATGCAAAAACTATTTAAATGCATATCCTATATACACTGGACTCCAGTTGAAAGGTAACTTATTTTGCCAAATCACAGTATTTTTAATGGCTTAAGGCAGGCACAATATAAACATACTTCTAACAATAAATATGTGTTACAAATGGGAGATCATAGATTATGCTGCTACAGCTTCCGAATACTTACAGCTCACAGGAGCACCATGACCTTGCCTTGATCAAGAGTCAAGTACAATGAGCCATGGCCAAGGGTACAAGGCTGAGTGCGGTGAGCTATGGCACACACGGCAGTGCAAACAAGGAGTGTAATGAGCCTTGGATCGTTACGCTGTGCATCAGTGAATGACAACACCTGGAGAGATGCTGGAAAAACACAACAGCGTCACGGAGAGATTTGACTGGCATCCTCTGACACCTGTCTATAAAACCCTCAGTGACACAGACTGCAGAGAAACGTTGCCACCTGGATGTCTGACATGCCAGGAAAGCCAAGTGTCCACGTGGAACCAGCCTGCATCAGTTCCAAGCCACTGCCCAGAGCCCAGAACTGAGACCGGCCAGAGCAAACATCCCATGTACCGCAGGCTGGGCTCTGCCGCTGGGTCTGCAGCATGACCGGGGTAGGTCACGGCTAACTCTGTGCATGGGGAGTGTGTGTGCGAAGATTGCACTGCCACAGCTTGGTCCACTTAACGACATGAGCTTCACAGTGTCATGTTGTCTCACATTCCTTTTTTTACTGTGACAATATACAATTACATCCTGATTTTAACAACACGATTTAATTTGAGGACATTGTAGAGAGGTGGGGGTCGATCTCTCCTCCCAAGTAACAAGCGACAGGATGAGAAGAAATGGCCTCAAGTTGCACCAGCAGAGGTTTAGATTGGATATGAGGAAAAATTTCTTCACCGAAAGGGTTATCAAGCATTGGAACAGGCTGCCCAGGGAAGTGGTGGAATCACCGTCCCTGGAGGTATTTAAAAGACGGGTAGATGTGGTGCTGAGGAACATGGTTTAGTGGTGGTTTTGGCAGTGTTAGGTGGATGGTTGGACTCAGTGATCTTAAAGATCTCTTCCAACCTAGGCGATTCTATGATTCTATGATTCTATAATTGGTCCTGTGCAAATTATAATTAAGAAAGCTAAGTAAGAAGTTGGTTTTTATATCCCACTCAAAGCTCAAGATAAAACCCTGCTACTTTATTAGAGGGTACAAGTAGGCTCTTTTTTTAATTTTTTTTTTCCCCTCAGTGTCCATATTATGCTACATTATACATTTAGTTAGAAAAAACAGAAGTGAAGTGTATTAAGGCTGCATGCACAGCCTCAAAAAGAAGAATAGCATATACTAGAAAGAGTGCTCCTGCCTCCAAATCTCTAAATTGATCACATAAACTGTAAAGAATAGGAAAAACTTTTCCTTGTTAAACAAAACTCCCCAATCTTCAGATAATTTTCATCATAACAATTGTTATAAGAAACGGCCGTTGGACTACTTAAGCTGTCAGGATGATATTGAATTTCCTGAAAAAAATTAAGAATGCATTTTAAATACTAACTGTGATTTGGCTGTAGTATTAAAAAAGTGGTTGGATATGTCAGGTTAAATGCAATACATCCCCCAAGGTGATGAGAAACACGTTAGACAAACACCTGGATCAGAACCTACAGATCTGTCTGTTCTTCTGAAATAACACAACATACTCCATGAATAATTTCTTTCTAAATACATCCTATAGCTCAATAGCCTCTGATCAGAAGGAAATCTCTGTTGGACATGCAGATAATTGGTAATATAACAATGGAATTTTGTTAATTTTCCTACTGGTAAAGATAGTTTTATCTTTATGAATAGTTTTTAACTTCAGGGATTATTTTTTTTATTTTATTTTTTAGTGCAACTGGTGGACTAAACAAATCAAATGTGGCAAGCAATTAAGTATTTTTTTATTGCAAAATATCAAAGGCCAAATACTTCATGCAGAAATTAAAGATTAGTGACTGAAGACTTAATCATGCAAAAACACATTACTCTGGTATAGTTGATTATATCACAGAGTGACTGTCATTTTAGTCAAACTGAAAATTTCTCTTCGAGATTAATATTCTGATCTACAGTAAAACCACAAGCATCGCTATGCAAGAGCATATGCAAGTATTACCCATGCACTACACTACAGCTACAGTTCAGCACGATAGTGACTGTATAGGGGGTCAGATGCCAAAAGCACATCATTTTACACTTTTAGCCTTTCAGAATTCTGCTGCAACACTCCTACAATGGAAGACTTTTTTCTTGTTAAATTCACCAACCACCTTCATATTGGTACAAGGTTTGATGAATGGGAGCTTGTATGTACCTACAGAACTGAAAGACAACCGTCTAGCTGGCAGGTACTGGCAGTGTGTTCAAGTTGACCAAGACTAATTCGTATGGAAGATCTTCTTTGTTCTTAAGAACAGAATTGTTGCAGAGTACCTTTCTCTTTCTAAGAAATACTAGACATGTTAATATAATGTTCTCTGTACCTAAGACTATCAAGCTATCTCTCCCCAGTTGGCTACGTAACCTTTTGCCTTCTCTTACTGCTCACTTTTGTGTTGAACTGAAACCCTGAAACAACAGATTTCCACAGTAACAGGCTAGTGAACAGAGCTATACTCTAGATAAATCTGAATGTCTTAGACAATAAACTAAACATTTCCATAAAAAATTGTTTCACTTTTTCAGAGAAGAGTTAAGTTTAGTAAGTTAAGCACCAGAAGTCTACAATAACTTGGGAAGAAGGAGCAGGGCATCCCTTGGCAGCAGGACTTAAGTTTCAAAGCTCATCGAAGTTATATATTTATTTATTTATTTTCAGCAGATCAAAGTAAGGAAATTTGCCTACACCGACTAGATGGAGAAATCTGTCATTTCTGAAGACTGAATTTCCCCTATAGACTTTAATGGGAGAGGAGAAACAGAAACAGGCTTCGTATTGCTTTTCTGGCACTCTGCAATCTATTTGTGTGGTTTGGTTTCGGTTTCCTCTCAAGTAAAAAGCACCAAGTGGTTTCAGAAACACTATGTGTTATTTGCTTACTTCCACCCTATGTGCAGCCAGCAGCTAAACTACCAGCCAGGAGCTCTACATCTAAGGTAAAACTATGGAGAAAAACCCTTCGGATAGGCAGTTATTTCCACTTTTGAAAGGGAATATTCTGTAAAACAGCTCAAAAATAAGGCTATAGGCATCAACAAAACTTCAGCTCCAAATCTCTTCATGCTGAGGATTCAAAGAACCAGTGGCCGGATCTCTGATGCAAACCAATGGGGCAGGATAAGAAGCTCTTGCTTTTATATCATCCCCATTATTTTAAGAGTTGATTACTTGATTGTCTGATCCTGCAGTCACTTGAAAACTGTTGAAATGGCTTTAGTCTCCTTTACTGAACTTTTAAAATTTTAAACATTGTGGGTGGTTTGGGTTTTTGTGGAAGAAGAATATGATATAGAGGCAATGTAGCAAATATCATCAACTTTACACACAACTCTCTCCAGCCCACACTATGTTCCAAAGACTTTTTCAAACCATTTTATTTCAGTCTGAGACAAAACTCACCGAAGTCAACCATACAGACACTGGAACAAGCCCAGTACAGACATATGTTTCATGTTATGAACAGGAAGTCACAAATAATATTACTATAGTCCCAAAGGATACAAACACCAAAAATCAATATCCACTCCCATTCAAGCAGAAGAAAGATTTATAATATGCCTCTGGCATACGCTGGTAGGTGGATAACAAAAAGTAACGATTCAAAAAGCTATTCTCTCCCTCTTTTTCTCCCAGCCAAACCTCCCTCAATCTTCTTACTATCTCCCGAAGAATGACAAAAAAATCTAGGACTTCATGTACTTGCATATGTCACAAATGAACAGGAAAGAAAATGAAAAGGGGACTCTTCTGGAGTTACTGAGTTTAAAAAAAAACGCTTGCATACATAAAGAGATATTATCTTCTATGTTCCTTTTCCAGTTCTCCAAGTCAAAAGCAAGGTAGGCAGAGACATTCCTGAGAGAGAAAAATCTTTTAAATCCTTTTTAATTTTGGTAAATATATTCTTCCAAAAGTTTCGGGAAACTGCTAATCTTCTCATCACAATAACTTCCTCAAAGTATAAGCAACTGCGAATGGTTTCTTTTATAAGGCAAAATGCAATCGATTACAAAGCAGATTTCCAGGTGGGAAAATGAAATTAATTTGTTAGCAGCTAATTAACCTCTATCTCACACTATCCTATCTGTTTAATTAAAGCAGCAAAGCATGTTCATTTTAATTTATTCAGCATTCCTTTCTTTAGTTGATGAAAAAACATAAAAATTAAAAAAACACAATAGCAAAGAAAAATTGTCTAAAATGATTGCAGATTATCTAGATTGTAAATATTAGGACCAGTAGAGTATAGGAGGCTAGTTAAACAATTCTGACATGAATTTAAATCAGATTTGTAGGATATTGGCTTTGGCATTCTGAATTCATTCTTATGTAGGTGCTAGGATGTAATGAAATGGGCTACATTTATCTACATCTCTTACATTATCATAGCTGAACACAGAAAATATGCCAGTTCTCCAACTCCAACAAATCTGCAAAAATCTTTGAATAAATAATTTTTTAACCAAGTAATGCGCAAACCTATAATACCACTTTTCGCAAAGAAAACAAGTTTACATTTGTTACATCGCTACTGTGTTCTATTCATTATAGCCAACAAATAAGATCGTGCTTAGGAATGCTGCAATCAATGGTTACAAAATATTTAAAAGCAATCAAGCCTTTAGGCACATGGCGCTACAGTGGAGTAAAAACTCAAGAAGGTGGTTTCTCGGTTATTTGTGCTGGTGTCTGAAGACATCAGTTCTTTCCAAGGTTGGATAACCAAACCTAGCTGTGCACGGAGCTGGGAGCCAGCCACAGCAGACCCTAGGATACCTCTCTGGAGTTTCATCATTGCAAACTCCAGAACCTAGAACCTGAGGATAAATGCTTGCATCTGTTTTAAAAATGATATTTCTATCACTTTCTGCATGCAGATTCATATTTATTTAGCCCACATTTAGAGTCAGTCAGAAGCTGATTAATTAGTGCAGAGTAGAGACATAGCTAATGAAAAATGTTGATAGATCATGACAGGAGACAAAGGACTCTCAGTAGAGAAACCTTGGTTTGCTTATTGCTTGCATTTTTATCTAATGATAGCCAGGTAAGACATAATATATAAAGAACAAATTACACAAAAGTGAACTCCACAAGCCATGACTGCCAGTAGATTTATACTATAGATATAGTATAAATCACGGAATCACAGAATTTTTAGAGTTGGAAGGGACCTCTAGAGATCATCTAGTCCAACTCCCCTGCTGGCGCAGGAATGCCTAGAGCACATTACTCAGGACTGCATCCAGGCGGGTCTTGAAAATCGCCAGAGAAGGGGATTCCACAACCTCCCTGGGCAGCCTGTTCCAGTGCTTGGTCACCCTCAAAGGAAAGAAGTTTTTTCTTGTGTTTGAATGGAACTTCCTATGTTCCAACTTGTGCCCGCTGCCCCTCATCCTGTCACTGGGAACCACTGAAAAGAGTCTGCCTCCATCCTCCTCCAACCCACCCTTTAGATACTTCTAATAAGGTCTCCCCTCAGCCTTCTCTTCTCCAGGCTAAAGAGTCCCAGCTCTCTCAGCCCTTCCTCATGAGGGAGGTGCTCCAATCCCCCAGTCATCTTGGTTGCCCTATGCTGGACTGTCTCCAGTAGTTCCCTGTCCCGCTTGAGCTGGGGAGCCCAGAACTGGACACAGTATTCCAGGTGTGGCCTATATAAACATATAGATATGTATAAATATATAGATTTATACTATCCTAACCCCTCTGGCTTTGTAATGTATTAAACAACTGATGGACATAAGTTACTGAATTACAACTTTTCTATTTAAGTAATTATGATTGACTATATAAAATACAGAGAATATTCTTAAAGAGATTTTTTTTTTTTTACTTCTGGCAATAAAATGGACACTATTATTCTATAAGCAAGGTTATTCTCTCTTTCAGTTCCACACTCTTACCATGAAAATAATCTAAATATATCCAACATAAGTCTGACAAACTTATTCACAAGCAATGTATGCAGCTTGCACTGCAGCTAGTGGAAATCCATTGATACAACAGGTCAGATAAAAACACACATATTTTTTTAGACCAGAATACCTTCTTGGAACTTTCATTCAAAGGCTGCACACTGTGTTTTAAACCCAGAATTTAAGCTCTTACTTCCTTGGGAATTGCAGAGTAGTTAACGACATTAAAATGACAACTAATAGTAGGAAAACAAATAAGTCATAGGCATTTGCAAAATGTTGCAGGAATTTTGAATTATCAGTGCTGGTAATTATTCTTAAACTTGACAATATAATGAGGAGATTGATAGTTGGATTAGTTTTTAGAAGTCTAAGAACCATCATGTGATCTTAAAGACTATGAAGGCAAAGAATTTAAACACAAAGACAAAATTTACTTATGAATATGTCCATTTTGGCAAGAAATTAAGAAAAAAAAAGCAATCACATTATTTCAGCATATGTTTGGTTCCAGGCAAATGAATCTATTTGAATTTATGGTTTGATTTATTCAGATTATTTTATTAAATTACTGATTATAATATATAGCAATCTGTGTGAAATATATAAATTAACAAAATGTAAAAATATTTTCCTTACAGAAATCATACCAAACTAAACCAAATCAACATTATCAAAACAATGTTTCTTTCATCCTCCTGTCAAATCTTTAATTTTTCACAGAAAAATTAGAGATGTAGTACTGATAAACATTGCTTTCCATGGAATACCAAGTACTACAAAACTCTTCATCTTACTTTTTAAAAAATGCTTTGAAATTAAAGATGAAAACATCTAAGACTAATTTTTATATTTACATACATGTGTATGCTTTGAGAATATATACAATGGTTGAAACAGTTCCACAGAAACAAAAATTTCCTTCTTTATTTAATATTCTCTATTTCTCTCTTTACAAATAGTATATGGCAAGGAATATATTACACAAAGTCACTGTAACTCAATTCTAAACAAAAGTACCCACACACCATTAACGTCTTTTAAGAATCTCACTGGAATAGAAAAAATGCCTACATTTTGCATAGTTTTCCTTAAATTGCATCAGCAGAGGGTTTTATACATCTCGTTCTTTCCTCTGTTTTCCATATGTAAAAACTGAAATACACAGAGATTATAACTTGTGTGTCTTCAGGGAAATTCAACACACACTATTTTTTCCTTAGTATTACAATACTGTGTAACACAGGAAAAATGAATTTTCATATCCAAACTTTGGATCACATCTTACAGAGCTGACACTGACCTGTGAAGTTAATTATTTCAAATAATTTTTTAAAAGCATTTAATTTTATTTTCCTGTCTGCCTCAATTTTTCATTTGGTTTATTCAGTCACTTAAAGTGTATCCACAAAAAACCAGAGAGTTATAATATACAAAAACAGCAATTGCTATAACATCTTATAAAATTTGCACGAAAATTAGAAAAAAACCCCAAATCTCTCCACTTCCTCCTAAATCTGAAAAGTACCTTTCTAAAAGGTAATAAGGTTCAAAGCATCTCAAGCCATGTCTTCTTTTCAGATGGCTTTGGTTCATGCACATCACAAATGTGTCTGGCATATTGACTTTTAATTACTTTAATAGTCCTCTTGCAAAGTTAAATCTTACCTACTTCGTTAAGATTTTACTTTAAATGATTTTGCTAGATCTCTGTTGTCTTAGAAGGAAAGTAACTGTGACAGCAGCTACCAGGCTTTAAGAAATACCCCATGTCCACCTAATTAACAAGGAATCATAATTTAATTATTCAGCTTTGACACCCATTTTGTGCATGTCTTGCACCCAATCACTGCAATAAAGCGGAGCTCCATGAGTAAATCTTATTTCGGAAGCAGTTCAGTAGCATGAGACAAGCCAGCAGCTGAAAAATGTCATTCATTTTACTATTTAACATAAAATGATGAAGACTTTTTCAGTTAATCACTACAAGTAAAAGTATCGTATCAAAAATAATTAAAACATAATTACTTTTCTTCTTCATTATTGGATATATTATGCTGGTACGCTAGAATTTATGCAGAACAGCAGTAAGGCTTAAGAGCTGTATCAATATCTTGCTGTTTTTCATTTGCCATCTTAACAACTGTGCTAAATGAAAAGTTATTTGTGTTTTCTTCCACGGATCACAACAGGGGGGTTTGCTCACCGTTTGTTTTGTGCTTATGCCACAGACTGCAAAGAAATAGAGACACCCAAACTCCTGAACAAGCTGGTTCACAGAAACCTGCAGGGTAAGGTGCTTGGATGAGTATTTGCGCTGTGACAACCACAAGCTGCTTTATTTCAGGGAACCTCATACATCTCTTGACAGCGAACTGTGCAATTTAAGATGACTTCATATTCTTTTTTTAATGATGAAAGGATGTGACTTCATTTAACCAACCAGTCCTGTCATTTTCTTGAGACGGTAGAGGGGCCTTTGCTTTTTTCCTGAGTACTGTGAAACATGGCTAAAAACTACCAAAACAAATGTTCTTTGAAAATGAGGAACAAACAAAAATAAAGGAAACCAGATGCTAGCTACATCCTCCAATGCTTTTGTGGAAGATGCTCCAATAGTTCAGCACTAAACAAAACAGAGCAATCCAGGATACAGGTAGGAGGGGAGAAAAAACAAACAAAACCAAAACCAGATTCTTCTTTAATTGTTTTGTGTTTTCATATAACTTAGGTAAATTAATTTATAACAGTAAAAATTGAGAAAGAAATAGTAAAAGTAGTAATAGCAAAAAGGAAGTTGTTCAAACACAAGTTTATATAAAGGATAACAAGCAAGGTTTGAAATTGATGTCGTTAAAATACATTACAGATTATTTCATGGTTTTGTTTGGCAATTAATCTGGAACTGTGCATAGAACCAGAAAAAAGGATTGTACCTTTTTAAACCTGGCTGTAGGCTTTTGTTTTTTTTGTTCCCTTTGGAGAAATCTTTTTTTTGTTGTTTTTAATCTTTTCTCTTTCAGTAGAATTTCTTCACTATGAGGGTGGTGAGACACTGGCACAGGTTGCCCAGAGAAGCTGTGGATGCCTCATCCCTGGAGGCGTTCAAGGCCAGGCTGGATGGGGCTTTGAGCAACCAGGTCTAGTGGGAGGTGTCCCTGCCCATGGCAGGGGGCTTGGAACTAGACGATCTTTAAGGTCCCTTCCAACTCTAACCATTCCATGATTCCATGAAAACAAGGGTAAAAACTAATTATATCCTACAGACATCCTACAATGGTAAGAGCAGTTAGGACCCAACATTTGCTAACATCCACTTACGGACAAGTCGTTTCCCAGGGCCCTGCAGACCCTTACATGCCTCCTGGCACCTGGCAGCCCACTGGGCCTCCCCCACCAGCCCACGAGCCCAGGAGCCCTGTTTCAGCTCAGCCTGGGTCCCTCAGTCCCTGACTCAGAGATGGGCTAGGAGGGCCTGTCTCCAGTCCTGCTTCTGGCCCTGTATGCTAGAGGGACCTCTGCCCTACGACAGACCCCTTGGACGTACGCTGCAGCTCAGTCCCAGCTCATCTCTTTCCCTGGCCCCAGCCCCTTTTCCTTCTGATAGCAGCCCCTAGATGGAACCTGGATTTGGTTTTTCACTCACCACGTCTGGATCCATTGATGGATCCTTTTACCAGCACCCAGCTCTGCCCACACTGGCCAGCCCCACGGGACTGCACCCATGGGTGAGGGCATGGCCAGCACTGGGTCACCTCCAGCTCCAGCTGGCCTGCTTTGGGACCGGCCAGCCCTCGCTGTTCCCTCACCTAGCTATCCTGCAAGTGTGCATTCTCCTTTCTTCCCACCTTTTTCTAACCCTGCTGTAGCCACTTTCCAAAGTTCTTTTCTGAGCCTAACCCAAATTTTAGGTAAATAATGGTACTTATCATTGCTTATTATCATTTCACCCAAAGTTCAGCCATCACTGATATCATATCCTCTGACATAACAGAAGATTAATATTAGGTAATGGGGAATTTTGCAAATGAACTAGAATAAAAATGTTTAAAATACTTAAAATAACCATTTTCTGCCTTAAAGAACTGAAGTAAACCAGTATCACCACCTTGATACTTCATTTGCTCTCTATCATTTTATCAGACTTACAAAACTGACAATGTTATTTTGTTAACCCAGATCACCCACTTAAATCCATGGCAGCTTTAATCTGGCTCTATCTGCATCCTCTTGATGAAGAACAGAAGCTGTAGGTTGGTTGTTTGTTTTTCTGTTTTGTATTTTTTTTTGTCTTTGGTTGTTTTGCTGTTTTTGGGTTTTTTTTAATTGGAAAGAGACTTTGGACTATCTGTGCCAGCATTTTTCCCCAGACTGATTTCCATACTTATAAAAGAAAGGCTACCCACATTGTTTCCACTCACCGCTGGATAAGAAGCTTTAAAAATTGAGTTGTAATAATATCAGATATTATTTCCACATTAATTTAAATGTAGTAATTTCCACTAAAAATGTCCCTCATACCCTCAGAAGCACAGGCAAAACTGCCAGTTATATAGTGCATTGACTGCAAAGGCAGTAAAATGTAGCCAAAGTCTGCTTTGACTATACCAAAACCTTGGGAAGCCAGACTGGTGGCTGCTAGCTGTCAGCAGAATGGAGAGAACAGCCATCTCTCCTTGGAAGAGCTCTCTCTTCATTAAAACCAGTTTCAGCTGAAGCCTGCACACATGATCCCAGCAGCGTGCGCAGCAAGCCTGGATTTTGGGTGACCGCTTCTGATGTTCCAGGTTTGCCTGTTTCTTCTGGATCTCCCTAATCCTTCCCAGGAATGGAAGTCAGAATAGTCCTGGGTTTTAATAATTCAGAGAAGGAATCAGCTAGTTCTGAATTTGCACACCTTCCTAGTCAGAAATTGCACACAATTTCAAAAATATTTCAAATTTAATATACATAACTCTTATTCCAGGCAGAGAATTATTGAAGTTCACAGCATTTTAGCACTCCCACCAGAATCTATGGTAACACATGTAGGCACGGGATCTTACACTTTGTATAATTCACTTTAAAATTCTTGTACTGTTCAGCACTTCTTTGAAATTCATCTCTTTCTAAAATTCAGCATTGGACAGATAGACAAATAATGGAAGATGTGAGGAAAGAGCCAATGAGACAAATTTTAAACAAGAGAAATAGCTATCTATTGTGAAAAGTGAAATTAAGACAGGTATTTGATGAAAAAGACACACAGTTAGAAAGGCTCCCGCATACCTAACCAAAAATGTTACTGAAAGAGAGATTAACGCTGGAAGAACATAATAAAGAAGAGAGTACGAATTAAATTGGAAAGAATATATTAAATTGATTTGAGTTTGAAGAAAGGCATCATTTTTTCTCAAAATTTATCTTGTGATGCTTGAAGACTATTTCAGCTCAGCTCTCAACAGCACCATTACACAGTATTACAGAAGTGCAAACTGAGATTTCAGAAAGCCGAAAAGGAAGGAACTACAAGTGTTTAAGAAGGGATAATGGAAGGTGGGAAACCTAGGCTGAAGAGGAAAGAAGAAGGAATCCTGCAACAAAGGGTGAAGCGTCTTCTCAAGGACAATGCCATGTTCACATCCAGAAAAGTCATAGAGGCGAAAAATGGGCAGGAGACAATTGCAGCCAAGCAGTCATTCCCAAACCTTTCCCATCAGTGACCTCTTTGGCAACAGCCAAAACTTCCTGGGCCTCTTTCCCCTCTCTTCCCTGCCCCCTTCTCCTTTTCACACAGTTCAAGGTACAAACTTTGCTATCCACCTTGCCAAACATTGTTTTGCTTTGTTTTTACTTTAGGAAGTGTACTGAATGTGATGGGCTGATAACTCTCCCAGCTCCAGAAAACAATGTGAGCAGAAACTAGCCTAACTTAGCTAGTCTTTACCTGAGAAAGTCCTCCAAAACTATTTCAGCAGGTCTTGTACTGCAAATACCCCTAAACACTTCTGACGTGATCTAAGACACTTTATCAGCATTATGCTAAAACCCACTATTCTGATGAGCCCAGCACAGTCTGTATGTTATTTGGACACAATGAGTTGAAAATAACAGACACGCAAACCACGGATACCAGGGCAGAGCGAGCATCAGCCAACTGTGCAAACTGAGCCCAAGGGCCAGGGCTCCTTCCCCGCTGTGCTCCACAGAGATGCTGTTCATACCGAACTCACTGAAACTACCTGTCATGTTTTCTTTGCTTGTATGTTCATTTCTGCTCAAATATTCCTGGTCTTTAAAAACACGACAAAGGTAAAATTTCAAAAGCATGGGCCCTTTGTAGTTTAACTGCTTGTGTCCTCAAAGTATCTGAACCCACTAGTTTTAGTCCCTTGCAGACCTGCAAAACTGAGACTCCCCTAACCGTGTGCTCAGGTTTATAGACATAAATAGACACACACACTAGTAGATGACCTTTTTGTTCATATATACAAGTAGATACATATATAAATACATGTACATGTATACACACAGAGGAAAATTCATACATTCCTCCCACCTATTTAAGTAGGAATATAAGTAAGCTTATACCTTGTCTGATTCTTAAAATATCACCTCAACCTCATTTATGTACACTGAGAAATAGGAAAAAGCATATCTAATAACTCAGAAATGTGTAAGCTTTAACTCTTGTTATCTTGATGCAATAAAGAAACCAATTTGATCTGTTTCATATTAAAGCATTTAAAACTCCTGCAAATACAGTACTGCAAAGCTCTCATGCACAGATAAAAGGTCTTGACATATTATGTTGTATTTCTTTTAATATTTCCTTATCAATATATAGATGAAATAAGGAGGTGAATGAACCAATTTAAATGCATCCTATTCTTGACAAACATACCCCAAATTCAGTTAGATGTATGGATTTACACTGCTCTACGCTTCCTGGTACTTGTAACAAATTCAGTGAACTATTCTTGTGTCAGCAAAATCTACTGATATGATTCTGCAAAGGAAATCTAGTCTTGCTGTTCATGTCATCCTTCTTTTTCATAAAATCAGTATTCATAATTGATAATCATAGCATAATTCATAATATCATAATTCTTTTCATAAAAATAGTGGGATATTTGCCTTACTACTGTTGGTAGAAAGTCTGAGAAATTAATTAAACTGATGGATTTTCCTTTGACGTTCCTTCCTCCAATTTTCAAGCTAAATTTACCCATAACTGCTATATATCTATTGCTCTAAAGAAAATTTGTTTTCTCTTGAATAGCATTTCCTCTTGGTATTTATTCTCGACCCAGACTGTTTACTGACCTGGAACCATGGTGCTTTTTAGGATAGAGCATGTGTTATTCTCCACAGAGAGTAGGATGTCTGTTTTTCAAAACAAAACACAGATCAATCCTGAACACTGACTGTTGCTCATCCATATTGTGCTTGTTACAGCTGCCCCCAAGATACCTAAGCAATGTCCAGACACATTCTGTGGCATAGCATGCACCAGGAGCCATCCTTAACTAACTGTGCAGGCAAGTCTATACGAGGTTATACCCTGTCTTGTTTTCTAATTGCCTCAAAAGTTATCCCAACAGGTTTTATACCCGCAAATACTCTTACATGTCCCAGTGTAACTGATGTAGCACCTGAAGTATGAGAACCCCCTAGTTTAATGCCTTGAAAATACTGTTTTCTGAGCTGCACCACTTTCTTTACATTATTTCGGAAACTTTGAGCAGAAGAGCACACAAACACACACACATATTATGACTTACAGCCTCCTAGATATCACCAAGAGAAGTCACAAGACCAAGTCTAGTTTGAACACTGTCAATCTATGCCACTTGGTCCAACAGGCTGGTCCACAGATTTGTTTTATTCAACAGTATAGATTTATATATGTAAGCTTTAGAAATGTAGTCCAGTTCCAATCTTGAACTTATTTCTTAAAGAAATGCCTCAGGGAGCCAGAATTAAGGCTCCAACCCCTTTTGTGCATGAAATATTTTGTATTGATAATGTATTGATAATATTTTCAAAAATAATTCAGCCTAAATCCAGCCTGTGTTTTTATCTGCTGGTATCCCTCACGAAAAGAAAAAAAATCACACTTTGCTGCAGTAACACAACGCTAACACAAAATACCTGAATATACTAGTGAAATAAAACTAAAATGTTTTCTCTGACAGGTGGGGAAGTGCTATGGCAAGACTACATACTTCCTCAATGCATATTTTAAAATACATTAAGCCTAGAAGTAATTTAAACTGCTATACCCATAGCAAATTAAACTTGCCTATATGGAGAACATTCAGTCTGGTAGAAAACTTTTGCTGGAAGTCTTCTTTCACTTTTTAGGTGGAAAAAAATCACACACAAAGCAAAAAATGTTTTATCAGGAGAAAACACCAGAATTTTGTGCAAGCACAGAAAAATATCAATAGAACCAAGCTCCTTAGTTTTACTGTTCCCATGTGTAACTCTTAAGAAATGAAAGTTCCTCTCTGGAGAAGTGGTAATGCCCAAAGGACTAAGAAGAGAATCCTGCCTGAATTAATTATTCATCAGGGATTATTCATCCATTTTTAAAAGCAAAGATCTGTTCTGGATTAGCATAGTCATATTTATATTTATTCTTCATATTTTCAAGACAGTTACAATACACAGTGCTTTAGTGCAGTATAATTTGGGACTACCAAATGGGAAACTGAAAATAGAATGATAGTGTTTTCCATAAACACATAAATTACAGGCGGTCACAGAGTTGGCCTGGAGCTCTCAAAACTTGCTAAATCTTAATGTCCCTCCAATGAGACCTAGAGTTGTTTGTGTATTTATTTATACAGTCCTGATTTGCCCATAGCTGATAGCAAAAGTGAACTGGAGAAAAGTAAACAAATGCTTAACAGCCCACATTTCTGGTCAAATCAGGTAGATTTTTTTTTTTATTATTTTTTATTTGCATGATGTAGAAGAATGTTAGCATATTGCTAAAATTTCTTGAAGAGTCTCTCTGCTCTGTATTATGCACATCTCTTGCTTTGTGGGAAGCCTACAGAAATATCTACCACTACTTGAATCACAGATCATAATTTTCAGGACATAAAAGAGCCACAGTTACACCTTTTGTTTAAATTCTAATGAGAATTACCCTATACTCAGGGGATGGAAGGATAAGAATTCCCAAATCCCTTCAGCAAAATACAGTCCTTAATAATAGGATTGTCTAGTACACCCAGAGGATTTTAACGTCAATGCAGAATGAAACTCTTATAAAATTTCTATTGTATTTCAGTTGCAAAATACTACAGACATCAAGCTTTTTCTGTTTTCAATAGTGCACAAGCCACTGTTCTTCAGACATCAGTTCTTTTTATATTTTAAGTACACAATGCCTGGAAAATGCCCCTTTTTTCCCCCCCCCTTAAGTAATTAGGATTTGTCTTTTTTATTATTTCTTTTTTTGTGCTATTTCATAACATCTCTCAGTCCTACAAACTTTTAAGTACCTAAACCTTCCAAATTCCATGTTAGCTCCTTTTTCTCTTACTAAAGATGATGAGTTATGACAAAGGCAGCCTGAATTTTCACCTAGTATCTTACAAGAATCTTGCAGCAAAAGAACAAGGTAAGCTATCAAGACCTGCATGACTCCTGTGGTTTCGTCATTTGAAAAAGTAGAAGGAAATGGACTGAAGAAAGACACAAATATTTCTATTCCATAAAATCCAACCCACTCATCTCAGAATTTCAGAAAGGCTCTGTTTATAATATGGAATAATATGTGCAGCCCTAAGCCCATATCTGTATATTCCCAGTATTTGCTGCTTTTTACAGGAAACATTTTACAAATATTTGGGGTCTAATTTGCTTTTTAAAAAAATCACCAAGGTTTGCTATTACGAATGGCATTCCTTCTCTGAAGTAAGAATCAAAACTTTCTAATATTTTCTGAATTTCTCAGTCTTTTAGAAGTCTGCGTCCATTATGAAAAGCTGTATTTGGATGTTTCTGTCTTACTCCGTTGATTAACACTTTGTGCATATTCAGTTATATCAGGTTTTTCTCTTTTAATTAAAAAAAACAAAAACAAAAACAAAAACAAAAACCTTGGCTCCTGTTAGTAATTCAAAACCAGTAGAGTTAAGTAGGTTAATACTCCTTTTTCGAAAACATTGGCACATTTCCTAAATTCAATGTAAAAAAGTGTCAGGATAACCTGAATGTGATGATGGGCAATGGGGGATGTGAGTTTGCCTAGGAGATTATGGAAACAGAGGAAACTAGTTAGATCCTAGTTGTACTGACAAGAATGAATCAAGGAGAAAGATACTGTTAGTTTTGAACTGAAAATATTTTGGTAAAGAAGCTTACAGACAAAATAGTCAGCATCCTTGAAGCCCATTTCTAACTGACTTTACTGATTCACCAAAGGTAGTAAAACAGTGCTAAGAATTACTTATCATAGATTTACATTAGCAACTGAATTTGAAGGTGAAAGGTAAAATGAAAAAACTAGTTAGCTTCATCTGTGTTACAAATTCAATGAACTCTTAGAAAATACGCACAACAGCAGCCTGCAGAAAGCTTTTCTTAACATATCATACTTCTCTATTGTAAACTAAAGAACCTACAGGGTGTTAATAAATTGAGTACAATAGTAGCTCTTATTTTTAATAAGATGTTTTTTCAGAAAGCACATTAAAGACTCATTCAAAATGAAGGCGATAATGCATATGTACGGTGTCTTAATAATGAGAAATCACACCTTGCTTTCTTTTTTTCTTTCCCTCAGCTCCTTTTCCTCTACCACTTTTTCAGAAGGTGCACATTTTTTTAAATGAGTTGCCTGGTCAATAAGTAAAAAGAGTATTAGATGTCTTTTAACATATTTGATTTTTCAGATAAAATGGAATGCTTGAAAGATTCAACAATGATTGAAGGTGTTTCTTCACTTTCCTCTAAAAGCTTTTTTGGCAAGTTCCCTACCAGAGAAGCACTTCACTGGCCAGAGGAGCCCCTTGCAATGATGTCTATTATAAAGTTACACTCCTATACTCAATGTAAGCATATTAAGAGATGAAAAGTAACCAAAATCTAAAGACCAAAAGATATGGCAGAAAAGCTAGCTCCTCTACAGTTACACATTTAAAATCCCTGCTTACATATAATCTTGATTCTGATTGTAAAGCTACCATTTGCCACCTTCTTTATCCACTTCCTAATTGATTTAAAATTCCTAAGGTGTAAAAAAATAAATAAATCAAATATAAAAAATGTGGTTACAAATGTGTTCAAATGATTAATCACACTAACACTTATATTGGGGTTATCCTTACACAGATTCACATTAGATCTTATACAACAGGAAAAAAGCATGGAAGAGCTGTCCTATGGCAACCCAGATTTTGGAGGAAGTCAATGATTTTTAGACTCAAAGACTCACCTGAGAGAGTCTAGGAAGTTATAAAACTCCAGGCAAGCTAGCAAGAGGCATTACCCTTAAAAAGTTTTCTAAAGGATTTTTTTTTGCCTTTAAGACATATTTCTTGTATCTAACTCATGCCTCCTAGAAATTTGTAAACCAGAAGGTATTGCTGAGATGTTGTGAAAATAACAATCCGAACATTAGGGGCAGGATGCTGGGAATGGACACATGGACGGTGGGATCCTGTTCCTGGCAGGGAATGCCAAATTCTGTGCTCATCTGATGAAGCCTATGTCACAGATCTCCACACAGGCTTCTGCACGGGCATGTTGCCAGTGGATTTCTACGTTAAGATGAATCTCTTCTTACTAGTTATGGAGATCCGAGGAAGTAAGGTGAGAGCGCTCCACATGCTGTAACTGCTCTATCTCCTGTCTCGTTTTAAGAAAGCACTATTGAAAAACTTGCAGACATGCCTGTTTCTGCAGTACTCAGAGTACATTTTTATGAATCAAAAAGGTATAAGTAACGTGATAAGCATCAAATAAACGTCAGAACAACCCCTAAACCCACCCAATTTCAGTAAATATGATTCATTCTTATTTCCTCTGCACCTCACCTTCCTAGTAGTCCCAGTGCACACACAGAGCTCTGTCCCCTGAGTAGAAAGATGTCAAAGTGCAAACAACCACTGACAGAAAAAAGCTGATTTCTCTCCTTTCAGTGAGATATGGCACATTTAATTTAAATTATACACAAATGAAAGCTATATGTCACAGAAGAGAAGGTGGCAAACAGCCCTTCAGAGAATAAAATATTATCCTGCCTAAAACCTTGACCATCTGCCTGTCAATTTAAATCAATCATTTGACATATTTTTTTTCCAAATCGGACAGGCTTTAGAAGTCTGAGGTCTTATCCAAAATGAATCAAAATCAACAGAAGATTTATTTCACTGGGTTTTGGATCAGAGCATTGTGCGAATCTACAGACAGCTTTGACACTTTGCCCAATTTTAGTGTTGTAAAAATTCCCACAAAATTATGAAGTATCTATGACTTCACTGGGAAATGATCCCATACCTACGCTGCTCCTGCGGGGACTGGTTCCCTGTACCCCAGTTCTGGGGCCAAATCTAAACAGCATCATTTCCCGCAGATGCTCTTTGCACCCAAGAGGACTGTCAGAGATACAAGCCACAAGAGCTATATCCTGTCTCTGACGAACTGAGAGAAAAAGTAGTCTAGTTTGTTTGCTGCACAGTTTTCCCCTCTTTCAAAAGACAAAGTATGTTTACTAAACTGCCTCTTTAGAATGAAGCAGTATTAAAGCTGGAAGTTTGGTGGTTTGTTTGTTTGTTTCCCATTTAAGGCTTTTAAGATGCAATGTTCTAGCGTTTTTGTAACATCTACAATAAATTACAGACAGTCCTGAAAATCTTCAATCTGCAAGACATGCCAAGCACAGAGAGACGCCTACTACTGCTCTGCTCTTGCAGGTCACCTCTTGGATCAACTCCTGCGATGCGAGACTTGTTTTATGTCAGTTTTCCTTTTTATCTTCCATTTCTTTGCTGAAAAACTTTTCACTACAGTTTTATGCAGCCAATATTTGTACCAGGAAAAAAAAAAAAATCATAATTCCATAGTAATATTTCCATGACCTTTTGTCCTTACTTTTAAGCTCAGTTGGTACGTAAACACCGGCCTACACATTATCATCACAGCAAATGCTATCTCAGAAATACCAAGACTGAGAAAATCATCGTTTACAGAGAAGAATATGAAATGACACTATTGGTTAAAAGATAAGGCACATTGAAAGGATTTTTCATGTGGCATTTTAATGTGATAATTAATTCCTAAAAGTCTGAGTTTCAGTCTTCTTATAAATAAGTGGATGCTAATAGGCCATCCATAAAGACACCCCTTGTTAAAATACAAATGAGATATCCCTTATGTTTATACACGTGTAAGTACAATTAATATAGCAACCCAACTGGAAACAAAATTGCTTTAGTTAACCAACCATTGCAAGGCAATCAAATGTGGGATCAAATGCAATTGTAGAAGATCCATTTGGGGAATAACAGCAATTATTTTGTACAGCATTCTCCCCTCCTTCTTCCAATTCACATACAATTTTTTTCATGCACCTCTGTGTCAGAAAAATAATTGGACCATCACAATTGTCAAAACCATCCCCTTTTCACTCCGCAGCATACAAGAAAATTCAAACTGACAAGGCTGTTTCATTCAGAAATATTGGTTTGTACCTCTGGTTTGTAACTGCATTAATCTAAAAACATTTAAGTAGGTTTTATTTCTCCAGCTGTACATGTAGCTAGGGAATGGGGCAGTACCGATGGAATAGGAAGCAGAGAATGGCATTTCTTTATTTGCCTGAAGCTAAATGCTTTGGATATGTCTTCATAAACTTCACAAATATTCTCTAAAGACTTAATAATTTTCTAACAGGTAAGTATTATTTTAGGGTTGCAGATGCAAACTGCAGTTCAGATATTTTAATTGACTTTGTGCTTAATCAGGAAACAACATGTTACAATCGAATATTAATGAATTTTATTCCTTTTTTACTCAGAAGACATTCAGTATTCTTAATTATTATTCTTAATTAATATGCCTTTGAATCATTTTGTGTTTTTTAATAAATTAATAAGTAATTGCCAAAACTATTTTGGTATTTAATTATCAGTGCAAAATACCAAAATCCATTATGAACCTTATTTCTGTCACTCAGCTAAAAACTAACAGTAAATATGTAAGATACATGCTCTTAACTTGTTTTAGATTTTTATTTTTGCTCTTGAGACATTCAATATACACCTAACAAGCATTCATTTATTAATAAAAAGAATATATATAGCCCCCAGTGTCAACCTGTGTATTTAGAAAAGTATGCAAGGTGACAGAAGGACAAGAAGATGAAAATACTTTAGCTAACACCAGATATTTGCTGTTCAGTAAGTTGCTGGGTCACAGCTTCCCAGGTTCTAGTTAATATCAGACTGAGATTTCTATGTTGACGGCTATTTTTGATTTCGGTAAACATGAACAGTTTATTCCAGACAAAATCAAAATAAAATTTAAAAATTCTTAAACTTTGGTAAAGTTTTCTTTAACTATTGATCCTAGCAAGATTACGGAGCAGATCCTCCTGGAAACTATGGTAAGGCACATGGAGGACAAGAAGGTGATTTGTGACAGGCAATACGGCTTCACTAAGGGCAAATCACACCTGGCAAATTTCGTAGCCTTCTACAAGGGGTTATAGCATCAGCGGAGAAGGGAAGAGCAACTGACCTCATCTACCTGGACTTGTGCAAAGCATCTGGTACTGTCCCACACAACACCCTTGTCTTTGAAATGGAGAGGCATGGATTTGACGAGTGGACCGCTTGGTGGATAAGGAATTGGCTGGATGGTCACACTCAAAGATTTGCAGTCAACCGCTCAGTGTCCCAGTAGAGACCAGTGACAAGTGGTGTCCCTCAGGGGTCCGTACTGGGACCAGTATTATTTAACATCTTTGTCAGGGATATGGATAGGGGGATTGAGTGCACCCTCAGAAAGTTTGTGGATACCACCAAGCTGAGTGGTGTGGTTGACACGCTGGAGGGAAGGGATGCCAAATTTGGATCTTCAAAGTTTTTTCCCTGTGCTAGGTAATTTCAAAAGACCATATCAGAGGATGCTGCATTTTTATTATACCGTGACATTAACCTGCAAATAAAATCTTTAAAGACTTCAGTGCTTACATGCTTCTTTTGCTGCAAACTGTGCAATAACTCCCCTTCTCATTGCAGGGGGGTTAGACTAGATGACCTTTAAAGTTCCCATCCAACCCAAACTATTTTATGATTCTAATAACCATTCATATTTTGAATAAAGGGTTAGAACAGGCACTCTGGCAGCCTTTTGATTGACACATCCCTTATAGCTCTATATAGACCTTGGTATTATGGCCAGCCCTCTTTGTCCTTCCTCTTTTGGATTTTTTCCACTGAAGTCAGCCCACATATTCTTCCCCAGAAGGCATGTTTGTGATATTTTCTCCTTAAAGCTCCATAGGCTATTATTCAGCGGCAATGTGTCTGTCAAGGACATTGCTGATTGTGAGCTCATTAGAAGCAGAAATAGACTGTCCCAAAGAGATTCTTTCTACAGTGACTCATGTGCAATGCTGCTGGAAGGGCTTTCGTCAACCAAAACCAAATCCTAGACAAGAAATAAATCTCATACAGCATGATGTAGACCATTCATAATGCTACCAGAAGTACTTTAAGAACCCTCATCCGCAGAAGGTTTTACAGTATATCTTCTATTTTCCATCACAGCCATTAGGAGAATGAAACTTCCAGTGAAAATTAAGTTTATCAGAAAGATCTGTCTGCAAACTAATTTGAGCAGGCATTTTCTAAAAAGTAGGCCAGAAGAGAAGAAAGATTACTTCTGGCAAAAATGAAACAAATTAAATTATAAGAGGCTTAATACATTTATTTGAAATTTAATTGCATAACCTAATGTCAAGGTTATTATATGGTGCACACTGTTCTTATCCAAATTCAAAACAGTACAGCAAAGCTCAGTTTGCAGTTACTTTATTATAAATCCAACTGCATTTTTTTTTTTATTTTATTCTGACCACAGTGTTTGCCTGAGCCACAACATTAGTATAAAATCACATTTCAAAATTACTTTGAGATCTTTCCTTGGCAACGAATTCTGCTAAGACCAGAAGCCTCTCTGGTATGACTGACTTCTACTGCAAGTAAAGGGCAAAAAGAAAACCAAAAGCTGAGATGGTGTTATTGATGTGTTGCCAGTGTGTACAGTAAGAAGCAAAATTATTAGAAAGAGCATCTGACTACGTTCACTCTATTCTGCATTGAGTCCATCAAACCTGCAGGTTTTGTTTTCTATTCAAAACAGGGACAGATTAGCAGAAAAGGTTGCTGTAGCATTTGCATTGTTGCATCCCTATGGAATATGCATTCTGTGTTTTACCGTGTATTAGAAGCTGTGCCTGCGCAGAGAGCACATGTCAAAGTCTTCAGGCTGTGTCCAGACCCTCTTTGCACTCCTGAAAGCCAGTCACTCTTATCTGAATTATTCGGCCTGACCTTAGAGTTTTGGGCTTTTTGTCTGTTTGTTTTCAGATCTGCAAGTGTCTGAGGAACACTAGATCAGAAAGGACATTATAGAAAACCGTTGTGCATTTATCTGTGCGCCACTATGATTCTAGTGGATGTGCAAACACAGACTAGGTTTGTAGCAGTATCACGTAAAAGCACCATCTGCTTTTATTTCTGAAGGAACAGGTAATGAAGGCATAATAAATGACTGTGACACTTAGCAGAGAACTGTAGCCTGAAATTAACAGGCTTATAATCATGCAGCACAATATTAATTTGGCTTGATTGGTAATAAAAAATTAATGTTGTACGTTTTACAATCATCATCTCACTTGTTTTTCAGTAGATCCTGAAATGATTGAAGATAGTTTAGTTTTGATCAGGTTAGGGCCTGTTTCAGTAGTACTAGAATATTGAAGAGAAGAGATGTAGTTATTAAGGTATGGAAAAGGATGCTAAAAAAATAGTCTGTGACTCTATATACACAGTCATGTAGATAACCAAATTCTTCTATATTAAGCTTTTTCCTACTTTTCTCCACCACATAAGCAAAAAACCAACTCGTAAAAATTTTTCTATGATTCTGTGTTTCAGTGCTTGGAGTAGCACACTTTTAACTTACAGTAACCGTCACTCAGATGTCTTCCCTGTAATCATTCCTTGTATGCCAAAACAAACATGTCTTGTGTACACCTCAGAGCTACGTCCCTGGGTCTGCGAAGCTCCTTATGAGCTTCTGAAGTGAAAAGTCCACTTAATTCTCTAGAAACCCAGACTGAGACTCTGCTGAATAAAATAAAATGTCCAGTCATAGTCAATGGCTTTTTCTGTGGTGGATATATAAACAACATGTCTGTAAGAATATAGTTAACATTGCAAAGAGGAAAAATCTGAGAAGGTTAAAAGAAGAAAAACTGAAACTTACCCCAAACTCATCCCTCCACTGATGTGATGCTTGGTACTTCTCTGCTTCTTTAGCAAGGCGCTGAAGACAAATTAAGAGAGGACATACATTTTAGTCTTTACTGCTCCTTCACATAGCAAAGTCGTATACATGTTTTCCCTATACAATTTTCAATATATCTATGTTTTTTTGCACTTATGTGAAAATTATGTGTCTTTGAGTAAAGATGCACCATCTCATTTCAAAAATGCTATTTTCTGTATTATTTGCTTATTTAAGTACTGTAATCATGCATCAGAAAGCTTAATCCTCATTCCAATGTCATTTAAAAATTTCTAGTTAAGTTCAAAATCCATCAATATCCTTCTGAAAATACTTTCTCTTTACACACACCACCTTGCCGTATATGTATTAATTTAATCTACCATCCAATGACAAGTATTATGGACATTTGTTCCTCCATTAAATTATTTAGCTTCAATTATAGGAAGTACTGACATCCTCTGTGATGATTAGGGAGTCATAAAAACTCAGTAATTTGGACTAGCTGTAGTCTGGTCCCAGGGACTGAATACATATTAGCCGTTGGAGAGTAACAGGCATGGTCCGAGAGGGCATTTTTCCCATTTAAATTAATTTGAAAGAAATCCAGTTTGTCCACTTAGCTCCACAGGAAGCAAAGCACAACGCACACAAATTACGCTCTTTCGAATCAATCTCTTGTACAGACACATCCACTGGGTTGGTGACGCGTCCCTCCTCAGAGTTATGTCTTGGAAAAAAAAGCTGTTTGTACACACTTATGAGAAGTTTACTACGATTTTGCATATTCAAGTTGCCAAGCGTGATGCGTGCTCTCCAGCTGAGCTGCCCACAGCACCCCCAGTGCCAGCAGCCCTGGAGGCAAACACCCAGCCTGAAAGCAAGCAAGCTCCCCCTGAAGAAGCAGCTACCTGTGAACAAAGTTCATGTGGACTCAGACATGTCCTAATTGTTGAGTGACTTTGAGGACTAAATCATTTTATAACCCAATAAACATTTTCGCAACCGTTTCTGGGGAGTTCTGCACAGTGAGCCTGATGATCCTTTTAATATTCAGACCAGTTCCTACACAAAATGAACTGGTGGTCTAAGTCACATTTTCACTTGAGTCAACTGTCAGTTCTTAGTAGCAACCAAAAAGAGTATGACCAGAAAGTTCACGTCAGCTGGATTCGCAGAGATGGTGCTGTCGGAATCTCACCCCAGCCCCAGTCTGGGAGAGCAACCACTATGTTATCTGATCCCATGAGGACGGTCCCTCTAACAACTATCAGGATGGCAATTTCACAAAAGAAAACTTAAGACCTTTCCCTTTCTTTGTCGCTTGCAATCATCCTATACAAACAAAAAACCCCAACAAACCTGTGTGCTCTGCTGCCAAAAAATAAGCATCCCCACTCATTCGTTCTATCGCCAATTCAAATGATTCTTAGCTAATAGAAAGTTACTGGCATCTTACAGGCATTGCCAACTGGAGGTACCCTTCAGAATGGCCAAGTACCATGTTTACAAAAGAAAAACTATACTATAATTTGATGCATTACACTGGGGGAAAAGCACAGTACAACTCTTCCTTGACCGCACTGGATAAACACCTCAGATACCTGTAATATTTTCAGTTTTCTGGTAATATACTAGAATAATTTTGTCAATTTAATTTCCTCACTCACTGTAGCCAGTTCTGCATCTAAATTTGGGCTGTCCTCTGATGAGTTTGAGCTGATTAAGTCATGTATCACCAGATTGCAGCAAAGCAAGATGTGACACTTACTACATATGTAAATAGTGGCAGTTAACACTGCCCTCAGATTTCCCTCACAGTCTGCTTCGTTACCTTAAAGTACCCACTGAACTGCAATTGTTTTCTACCACAGACAGTAGAACCCAAATGCACAAACTGATGAATGGATTATGAAGAGAAATATATGATAAGCATTAACATTACTACGAATTTCACATGGAAAGAACTGTAGCCACCCTTGAAATTCCTCAGCTGGTAGATTCTTCAGCTAATCTGTACGACAAAGCAAAAATGCTAAAAGCAAATGAAAAAAGTAAAACGGGGTTTTTTTGGTTGGTTTTGGTGGGCAGTGGGGGTTTTTTGGGGAGGGGGGTTGGTCTCAAATGGAGAAAAAGAATATTCCCCACCAAATTCTTCCTGAAGAATTTTTCAGTCAAGTTAGAACCCATTCTAACTGTTTAAGAAACCTGCTAGATAACACTACATAGAATTTCAACAGCTCTTTATACTTTAAAATAGCTTCCAAAATGAGAAGTTGTCATTTGAGGTATGCATACAGACTGTAAGGTTAAAGGTTGTCAAAGGTAGTCAAGCTTGTACGAAAGCTTGAGCAACCAGTTACAACCATGAACAATGAGCAAATGGCTCTGTTCCTTGACTCAACCAAACCAAAACCCACACATGACCACTAGCCAGGCCTCTCATTACCCAGCTCACCTCCAGCAGAAGACTTCATCAACTTTTATGTGCAGGTTATCACAAGGACAATGATCATGGAAGGACTTCATTTTCAAGAAGCAGGTGTTTTTTTCAAAAGATACGGGTTGACTGATAGGAAGTCTGTGCATGCAAAAACCAGAATCAATGTCTCCGGTGTAATACCTTTGATATTTTTTTTTTAGGAAAGATAAGGGAAGAGTATTCAAAATAAACTACAAAAAAATTAAAAATTATTTTATGAAGCTAAGGTGTTCTGAGAAGTTCCTCCTTTCTATGCAAAGAGAAATGCTACCGCTACAGCAACATGGAGTCTAATGACTGAGACGTTCACCCTCCCATAGAGAGAGCTTTGTTAAGAGCACGAGTAAGAAGTCAAGACTCCCGGGTCAAAAACAGCTCGACTGTGAAGCAAGCTCAAATTACCTATGCCCTTTATTGTGACACAAGGAGAGACTAATTTTTCATCTCTCTCAAAGAAATCATGCCTGCTTCCTTTTGAGGTATGCAAATGTCAGGTCTTGCCTTCCCTGTTTTGATGGAAGAGTCTCTGGAGGACACCAACAGAGGAGTAACACAACAGCAGGCTGACACCTGACACTCCCCATCTCCCTCTCGTCACAATGAGGGTTTAATAAGGTAACACCTTCTTTAACACCGTGACCCACAGCAGTTCCCTACAGGTTTCTCCAGCAAATACTAGAATGTTGAGATTCAGATTTTTATACATTAAAAAATAAGCAGAAATGGTTCTAAAATAAACATGCAAAACAATATTTCTGCGTATTAGGCTTTAATAATTTCTTACGCCATGCCTCTGTATGAGTGCTGTGAAGACGAAAGCTGTGAGAAGTTTTTAGGCCTTGAATGAAGCTCTATTTAAGACCTTTTTACATAGAGGGGATGAAAACCTAAACATCACTAAAAAGGGGAGAAGGAAAAAAACTAACATGTAACAGAAATATTCTGGCTTACTTCAAGGTAAATAAAAAAAACCCAAACCTGCTTTTTACAGTCTGCTGGAGGACAAGGTTTGTCAGATTATGGCTGTGATACTCAAACTCCTGTGAAGTAGTACACAAACTGAGAAACCAAGACCAGGAAGAGAGGGCTGCAAAGCTAACAAAATGCTGCTATTCTATTCCTATCCTTTTAGAGGATGCCCGAAAGAGCTGTGGGACGGTGTTTCTAGGGAAGAGATCAACATGGATGATGCTAGGTTTAGCCACTGCTGTTGAAACAGCAGCTGATATAAAATTTAAGGTGCTTGAAAACACTGTAGTTAAACAAGCATTTGTTTAATAAATGTTCCTAGATGAAACCATTATTTCTTCTTTTTTTTTTCTTTTTTTTTTTTTTCCCTC
>VYXH01005062.1:326786-374628 GCA_013397275.1 Burhinus bistriatus | reverse complement strand
TTTTAATGAATTAGAACTGCTGGCTGCCTTGCTATTTCCTAAATATCTGTTGTTCAGGGTGCATTATCTTCAGGAACTTTCAGAACACTTAGATCATCAATAAAAGAACAACTATCCCTTGAAAGACAGCCACTGATCACTAACAAGTATTTTTAATCAACCTTTGAAAGAAGCCAAGAGTAACCTGCCACTAGCATTTCCTTAAATCTTTCAAAGAGAATTGCTACCTTTAAAGCCAAACAGCTATTGGGAAAGATAGATACAAAAAGATACAAGTCTTATTTACTACATCAGCCTATGAACTTTTCTTTAGCTTTTAAAGGGATTACTAAAGATTAAACACACAAAAAAAATCCCAACCAAAAAAAAGCACCCACCAAAAAAACCCACCAAAAAACCAACCAACCAAAAAAAAAAAAAAATCAAAACAAGGCCCAGCTGCCTGTCAATCTCAAAACTGTCCATTTTCAAAGGTCTTGTCCCCAGGTTCCAAGTGCACGTTACTATCTCTGAAAGACAGTCTTTGATGTAGCACTGACTGCAAGAAAGAGACCTGAAGAATCTTTATCTGATCTGTAAAGATCAACTCCCTAGAAGGCCTATTCATCTTCCAGCCTTCATTTTTGCGCGCATATGTCATATCTTTATCTCCTCCTAGCTGGCACAGAATTCTGTCAGCTAATGGCCCAATTACAATTATATTCAGTACAATGAAATCAATCTTTTTTTTTTTGTGCTTCTCACTCTCCTTTAAGTATTTTATCTTGAAAATAATATTTGACTACCCACTGATATATTAAGCTATTATAAAATGTGTAAGCTTAGAGTTATTAGGCATCAATAGCCTCACAATGCTTTCTAAAATACCAAATCCATGGAATTTTCAGGTTATTTTAAGAAGATAAATACCCAGGGAGAATATATCAATATCAAGCTTAAATAGAACAATGTAGAAACATACAATGAACTTCAAATCTTGATTTTAAAATATGATCCAAATGCTCAATCTTGTTCTTGCATGAACAGTGTAAAAGCCACAAAGAGTATGTGTAAAAACAGTTTCAAACATGTTTTTCTTATATGTATCTGAAATACAAATATTGTTCTTCTGTAGATGAGTAAGAATTGCACATAAATTACAAGAGACAAATATGAGGAAAAGGTTTTGCAAGACGGGGATAAGGTGTCTGAAGTGCCAACGGAAGGCTGATACTGTTATTTCGCTACAGCTTTAATACAGACTGACAGAATTTTAAAGAATTGCATTTTCACCTCAGTAAGCTGTTACATTCTGTATTAAACCAAATTAGAACTATTTTCTTCCACCTTGATTCTATTGTCTTTACTTGCATGGAGTATGTTTTATTTTCGTAGTAATTCTTGGTAATGAATTAGCTAAATGCCCATGAATTACCCTACTGATTAATTTCCTATTACCCTATTGTATAAAAAGATGACCCAGTTTGGCTCCAGGGGGTGTGATCTCAACAAGCAACACTTGCGAATTGGAAGGTCAGTAGCCCAAAAGTGAGCATGGAAGTGCTAATGCCAGCAAGACCATAACCCCCACATAAGTACATCTGGATTTACTTTTCTTTGTCTTTATTTCCATACTCCCAGTGGGGTATGGGAGGGATTAACAGGGACTGATTAACTTTTTGCATATAACTCTTATGAAGATTTTTGCTATATGACCTTTCTTCCGAGTGAGCGTTCATAATAATTATCAGCACAAAATCTGATCTAGATTCGATGAAGCTGTGGCACATAGATTTGATAAAATGGTCCCAAGCATAAAACAATGCCTTAGATTGAACCAAATACATACCTAATTTTGCTGATTTAAATTGTAACCACAAGGTTTAAGATCCCCTTTTCCAAGTAATTTTTTTTTGCTTTTAAAAATATTTTGATCACTAACACTCTAGCACATAAGTTTCCATGATAATTTGTATTTCGCTACCTCAAATAAGAACTGCTATCCTATGCATGGCTGTATTCCATTATGTAAATACCACCATCCTCACTGTAAGTGTAACTAGAATTTTAATACTTACACAGATTTTTTTTAGGATTTCTTTTATGGTGACCAACAGTAGGTTTTTATTTTGTGCTGCTCTGCAGCATGGTTTTATTTCAAGTATTTACAGTGCAGAGTCACAGCCTCTCCCCTACTCTGGCATCTGCTGTGCCACATGATGGCAATCTGCTCTGCGGTCTGTTACTGAGGAGCTCTGAAGCACATGAGGTCACAGACAAAGAGTATGTTTATAATTGGTCTCCTATATTCAACATAGACCTCGTATGATATATTCCCCAGCTACTCTGGAGCCAGATTCACTTTTGTCGTCTGAGGCAGCCGATGAGTCATATTCCTAAGGAAAAAAGGGTGTGTTAGAGGTCTGCTGACATTGTGAGACTTCATATAAATTACTGACCTAAATTTAGACATAACCTAACACAGTCAGCAATGAGCACAATGTTTGAAAAAGCAGATATTACTGTACTCTGGACTATAATTCAAAATAACGACTCAAACTTTGTCTTCCACTATTAACCATTACCAGCAACCTAAATTGTTAGATTCTTTTTTTCCCAGCTGTAGATTACAAAACTCAACTTTAATTAAACAATAAACAGAAAATTACATATTTTGTATGCTTGTCTAATGCATTTTAAGCCATTTCTACTTTATTCACCTGAACAGTAATTCTATTTCAGACCTTCTTAATCAGTTTTTCTAAGATAACCTCATATCACACACAAAGCGATCATATTGACTAAAAAGAAATCTAACAGAAAAATTTTATTATCGCCTTCCATATATTTAGAAGACAGGGCTTTGAAGGATTTCTGTATCTGTTAACAACTGTAGTGAAAATCATTCTTTATGATTCAAGACAATCTTTATTCTTATTGTTTAATTAAATGAGTGAAGGAAGAATCAGTCTGATTCCCCACAGAGAAATTTTACCCTTCTAGGGGTTTTCTAATTCCAAAGCAGAAGACTTAAAATAAATGAAGCCACTGGTCTAAATAAGATCAGAAATCAATGCGAAGCCAATTCTGAACTAGAGTACTTGAGATTACAGTATTGCAGGTGAAGTTAATGCTTTCTGACATGAATAATCATATTAATTTTAATAGGAAAAACTGAAACAGGGAGACCCTAAGCAAATACATCACATATATGGCTTTTGACATCTAAAATGTCGTGTACAATCACCTGTCTCTGACAAAACTGACGTATAAGAAAAGTCAAAAAGGATAAAACCAAAAGACCATTTGGCATAGTAACACTTCTCCACTACATAAAAGCAACCCTTCTCCAAAACATGAACTAGAAAGAGCCCTTCTCTCCTGTTTCTTCCTTTCTCTTATTGTGTGGATTTAAGAATTTAGCTAAAAGTTACAAATTATCAAACAGAGAAGGCAAAAATAACATAGTGCCAGTACTACTTCTGCTCCTAAAAGAGTGCTGAAAGTGTTTTTAAATATATTATACTAAAGTAGGATTCTCAAGGAAGTTTCAGTGAGAATCTAAAATTCTTCAGAAGTAGTCAAATGTATAGTTAATGTCAAAAAAGCTTTGATTCTGTCCTGAAAACAAATCACAGAACTGCTGGAATTGTATACATCACTGAAAAATCATCACTGCAGAATAAATAAATAAATAAATATACAAAGAAATAAGCTAAACCCCACACATTTAAACTTCTGGAAAAGCAGTATAACTGGATCTGCACCTAGGTGAGTGCACAACCTATGACAGTTGCAGAGGGATGCTGTCGAGTACCAGCCAGTAGCGGTCTGAAAACTTACTGGTTGCCACCTCAGCTTGATCTCCAACATTCATAATCCTCACTGGTGAGACCATTGGTATTAGATGAAAATAAACCTTACACGAGCAGTCAATAGGCTAAATGACCTGCAGGTGCAAAAACATTGCTGGAGGGCACCTTTCTGAGTACCAGAGGACAAATCAAATATAGACACAATGGACAACAAAAGGAGCACAAAATTGTCTTCTATGATGCGAGCACTGAGTCCAGTTCATGAGGTACGAAATATGGTTTGTGTGAAATATCCCACAAACTTGATATGCGGCAGAATGGGTGTACAAAATAATGCTGTTCAACTATTCTTAAACACCAACAAGGAATGTAGGAAATGCTCATCAGAAGGTAGAGAAGCAGCATTTTGTTAAATTCTACACTTTTCACATTTATGGGGAGAGGGAGGGAGGAAGGAGGTTCAGTTCCCACGTCTGAGTTTGTTTCTAGGATGCGTGCCATCAGGAGATTTGAGAAGCTGGGCAATATTATGACAGCTTGATACTGCCAAAAATGTTTCAGCAGACAAGAGAGTAAGATAGAGAGAAATGTAGATAAAAGTATGAAGAAAAAGATCTGAAGAGTAAGAAATAGTTTGTCAAATACATCTTGACATCCAGCAGTGAAATTTTGCTACAGTAGTATATAGAATCAGCAAAAGACCACTTCTTTTAACATGTAATTTATCCTTCTCATTTGCAGAGGTTTCAGACCCTTAGAGCTTATTACATTTTCCCTCTAATAATTTATATGCCTTAAATGCAAGTCACATTAATGTTGTATTTTTAAACAAGCTCAAAGTGAAGGACCCACGCTGAAACCATTAGACTGAAATTGTCAACTGCTCCGACAAATCACAAATTGCAAACACTACCAGCTCCAGCTCACTGCCTGCCTTAGGAAACTTTTAAGCTTCACAGCTAAGCTAGTAACTTCACAGGCACCATTAGAAGATGACAGGTATGTTGGGTAAGCATGCCTTGTTACCCCGCTTTTGCAATTGTAGTCTATGTGTAGTTTTTAGCAACCCAGGGAGAAATCAGGACTACCTAAATTTATTTTAGAAATACCAAAATTAACCCACTCCAAAACAAGTGTTCTAGAATGTCAACAACGTAATTTTCCTCAAACTTAAAAAAAAAAAAAAAACAAAAAACTTAGATGCCATTCAGCTTGTTTCACAGCTCCTTTAATATCTCCTCATTAAATATCCAGTAAAAACAAACAAAACACCTTAGCTGCTCAAAATGTATACCTGCTAGCCATTCCATTAAAATCTGACTAGGATCCAAATGGAAACAGACACAACTGAAATACACATGTAGCTCCCTAATTTCAAAGGCAAAAGTAGGAAAAGGAACAAATCAAGTAAAGACCTGCTTACTAAGGACAGGGAGAAGAAAACATTGACACAGGCTTGCATCACTTCTGTGAGAAAAACACTAATGAAGTCAGTTATCTTTAAAAAAATAGGGGATGCAACAGAAGTTGCATTTTGCCCCGTCATATAATTGAACTGATATAATAGAACATTTAACAGAATGCTCTAGTTTTATACGAGTTCAATAACAATATAACAAGTTATATCAATACACATTTGCTATAACTTGAAAATATTTGATATATATTGAATATACTAAATATTCAAATTATTGTTTGCAATATATTTTTGGTTTAAAATGCAATTCACAGAAGTGGAGTATAGCCAGGATGAAATGCTGTATTTAAAGAAATGTAGTGAGTTCGGGATTTACTCATACTTTGTGTGCTATAAAAGATATTTAGATGTGATACTGTTATAATCTCAAAAGAACATCAGAAAGCTGGCAATTTAAAAACTTTGTCGAAGAGACACTCAAATGTGTCTTTTGGCCACATCGTCAGGAATGGCTTTCAGCTCTCTCAGAATTGCACAGGTATTTATATAAAGAAGAACAAAAGCCAGAATTTCAAGAAATAACAAGAGTGAACAGAGCTCATTAATCACCTCTTCCTCTGTAGAATAGGACTAAATTGTTTTATTTCATTAAGACACATTCATAACCTAAACCAACCTGATAAAGTCCAAAGTAGTTAATGATTTATAATAAAACTGAGATAACACTGAAGTCTTCAGTAGCATTTCCAGAAATGGACCTATGAAGCATGCAACTTCATTCATAATAAAATTCAGATCGTGAATGGTAGAACAATAATGTGAACTTAAAAAAAAAAAATTAAAAAAAAAATCAGCGTCTTCTCCTAGGTTCTTAGATGTATAAACTAGAATCAATCTGAATTTGACTGATTAAGTCTGTTAAAAAATGAATCCACTTCTTAAAGATAGATAGATAGATAGATAGATAGATAGATAGATAGATAGACTTTAAAAAACACAGCTGAATAACAAACATGGCTTTAATGAGGTAGGATAGCACATTAACAGCTTTGCATGGCAAGGAAAAAAACGGAGCAGGTGGTACGCTATAGCTGCTGAATAATCAACTTGATCTCATCAGCCATCAGTGGGCGAGAGCCAAAGAAACATGTTACTGTTGGCAACAGCAGAAACAAATGATACATTAATACTGCATGCTATTTTCAGGCAACATTTCCCTAATGGAAGTAATTCTAGTCAAAAGAAATAAAAAGTGTTTAACTGAGAGTCCTGGAAAAAACTGAGTGCAAAGGAAAATGACCTTCTACTGGCAAACCCTAACAACATTTTTCTTATTTTCCCAGAGATAATATGTCAATCACGACAGCCATGCTGGAAACACATCAAAGCCTCAACTGCTCCTACACCTGCTTTGCACTGAGGTAACAAGATACCCAAAGCTCCTTCATTTCTTTTTTATTAAATGGAGGATAACAATATGCTGCTTCTAAACTTTCCCAAGGATCTATTAAACGAGGTGTTGTAATTCCTCTTCTATAGAGGACTACATGGGATTTACTGTTTTCTTACCACCCAACAGAAAACTCTTTCAGATTGTAATGTAAAAACACTCTAAAATTAAAAGTAGGCAAAAATGTAAGTGGTGAATGCTGAAATTGGTGTCTTCTACCTTTCCTCAGTCCATTTAGCCTTTGTAGTACCCTCCCATGTCCTTTGAACGTGGAAGAAACTCAGCACTTTTATGCTTGCAATCAGTTTCTACTCAGATACACCTTCATTGCCCTGCTCTCCACTGCAAGTTTTACCCTAATATAGCTGCACAGTTGTTAAGCAACTGTTGCTGAATGTTTCATACAAACACTTTCAGTCAATGTGATTGTTTCTCATCCAGGCACAGGTCCACCAAAGGTATATAAGTGTTAAGTATATACCCATAGGGATAGCTATTAAAAGATCCATAATAAAATATGAAGCATTTCAGCAAATGCTTAAGTACCTCTCAAGGTCACCAAGTTCCATAAGAACAGTTCTTTTAGGATGAAATCCTGACCCTATTAAAGTTCATGTGAGGACTTCCACTGTCTTTATTGAGACAGTGCCGCAAGCCGTGTGTGTGTGAGACCATGAAATTCATAACCGTAGATACTCTTCTTCCAGATTCAGTGATCACCAATAGCCATGCATTGTTTTGGCCACTATTTCTCTTCAGCATCTCAGCATCACCTTTTTCTTCTAGGCAGTATAGTGCATTTCTGGGCATTCCTGTGATTATGAAGAAAATCTAACCCAGTTCAGGGATACCATTAGCATGTTAAGTAAGAAGGTTGGTTCACATTTTCGCACTATAAGATCTTAAAACTGGACTTTTATATGAAAAAATATTATTTTTAATTTTAAAACCTACAGTTTAAAAACTAATGCTGCATATTGTCATGCCTACAGAAGTATGTAATTTCCTTTCACAACCACTGTCAAGTAAATACTGTTAATGGTATTTAAGATATAAAGGAAAATAAAGCAGAAATTATTTGACCAAAGTCACACAAAACATTAGTGCCAGGTGCTAGTGACACCTAAGTCCATAAGATTTATCCTCTGGGTGAATCCATTGTATTTTCCTTCCAGTTATTTGCCCCCTTTTTATGATTCTATACATGACCTATAGCTATGCTTAAAATTTATTTGATTGATTGGCCTAGTAAGTAATGTACATATTTGAATGTAATATACATACGTACATTCAAATTATAATATCCTTTGAATTTACCAAAAAAAAAAGATAAAAAAAATTAAGAGACTTTTCTAGTGTTACCCTCACAGGTGACACATTTGAGAGCTACTACAAGCGGTTTGGGTTTATCCATGATGACTTCCACAGAAAGGTGTTTAATTAGGATGTCTCACACTTTTCTGTGTATGAAAATCTAATTGCCACCTTCTAGCTCAAAGAACAGAATCAAGAAGCATTATCCCATCTCAAAATAGCCTAAGCATCTTCCTCATGTCACTTCTACATCTGGTGTTACTTCATTTCTTTTCAGTCTCGTATGCTTCTTTTCTATAAAGGAAGTATTTTGAAGCATACCAACAAATTTAGCACCCTCCAAAGACTGTGTTTGCTTTTATTCCAGCTAGGGCTATTTACTGAAAATCATCATCAGAATCAAATTGTGAATAACAAAAAGAAATATGAAAAAGCTAAAACATAATTATAAAAAAAAAGAAACTAGATAGACATGTCAAGAATGTCACAGTATATCTTGAAGCAAAATATGGCAGTACCTTGCCAGACTGGATGTTTGACGCAGCTAACTCAGCACGGTGCAGCTGACTGCAGTTGACCTGAGCTGCACTGAACGAAACCTCATGGATCCTGCCCACAGGGAAGAATTGCTTCCGCAGTCCTGTTAAACTGGCACATTGGATGGCAGACATAATTTTCAGAAAACAATCTGAGTTTTATATTAAGAGACCTGAGCTGAAACTAGAGGCGCTCTAGCAGATTTTTAAAGGTGTAGAATTTTTTTAAACTTAACAGAATGTTCCTGTAGGATTTCATAGAATTGTGTTGGGGCTATGTTCTTAAGGAATACTGGAAACCAGACAATTTATGTAAGCGGAGAGGCACATTCTTCTGGGCTCATCCCTGTCATATGAAGCATTAAGATTTGAGAAGTCAGGCACTTTGTGCTCTCATTTAGGTCATCAGCAGCACTGAAATGTTCAACCTCTACTACCGGAGCTAGAAAGTGACTCTGAATGCTAAGGACAAAAGTATCTTATTCTCCTGGATGAAACCAACCTCCAGATTTAGATGTATATCCTGCATTGGCGTGAACTGAAAATGCAGCTTCATCTTCATGTTGCATCACACAACGATTTTTGATTCATGATAGGTCAGTACTCCCGTATTTTACAATAAAACACATTCACTTGCATATAGAATAGAAGCTTCAAGAACATAAACCCCAACATTAAAGCCTTATTAAATTAAATTACAACTAATCTTAATCATACGCTGAACTCTTCACCTATATCCTGTTGTCAGAAGATTTGAGCAAACTTGAACCTAGAGTATAAGGAATCGTGAACTGAGAAAATCACCTACAGTGTAGCAACATGAAGACCCAGGCGAGAAGCGACAAGAGGGATCCTTTCCACCGTGTTACCTTACGATAATATCATTACTTGGAGGTCTGGTTTATGAAACCAGACAGCTTGATACTCCTTGACAGCTACAAAGTTACATGGTTCAGTTGTGTTGTGTTAAAGAGGAGGTGAAAAATAACGAAAATTAACTTTATTTAATAAATTAAAACTGTAAACTGCATTTTTAATTTTTTTTTGTATTATTATTATTATTATTATTAGTCACTTGCCAAGTCAGACTTTTATCACAATTCTCATGATACCTTTCTCCAAACTTTAGATCTTGGACTCAGGTATGTTATTCTTATCTGTTTAATTTCATGTGTATCTCATCTCCATACTCCACAGAAAAAACACCCAAGCCACCACCAAAAAAAACCAAACCCTCAGATATATAAGCTGGGGGGTGTGTGGGGGAACCTAAAACCACGAACAAAAAAAAAACCCACAAAACTTTAGATTTATTAAAATCTCAAGCTCATCAAGATCATACCATAATTTTGAGGCATATGGCTTTTTCTTTAAAAAAAATAAAGAAAAACAATTTCCCTTTGGAACTGGCACAGACAGATGTGTGATGGTGGCATAAACCAGCACAAGAAATAAGAAAATATATGACAATGTAGCAACCGCTCCTCCTGGCTTCTGGGTACACATCCATCCTTTCCTTTTAGCTCAGCTTGGGGCTGTACCAGCAGAGCCGCCGGTAGTCCGACACAAGCTTCCCATGGGATAGCTGCAGCCAATCTCCCAAGTGCCCAGAAAAGTGCAAAAAATCAAAGAAAGTGGCAACTTCTGCCAGCTCATAATGGTTTATAACTACAATTCAAAGACAAGCTACTTAAATGCAAAGCTACTGTGGAATTCAACCCATCAAGTACGCCCTTGCTATCAAACAAAAAACAAAGAGGTTGCTCACATAAGCATTCTGGAAAGATCACAGCTTTGATTATCAATTTAACTGGAAACAAAGGCAAAAAATGTCACTGATGTTCTGCGTGGTTCTTCATAAAAATGCTGCAGAAGGGAGATTTACTTACACACTCTGTACGTGAGTTTTACAGGTACCGTATGCTCAGTAAACCATGGAATGTAGCACTGTATTATACTACATATGGCCAACCGAGTTTGTGGAAAACATCCTTATATTGTATTTACATAATAAAGTAAGAACTGTGTCATAAAACATATGCTCATTTTCTGAAATGTATACCTAGAGGACACATCTCTTGCTCTGAGGGCTTCCTCAAGTAAAAAAAAATATACATTAACTAATGAAAAAAAAAAAAATCCAACATTTATAATATAAATAGCTTTGACATATGATTTTGGGCCAGAGCATATAATCCAGACAGATGCTTTCTTTACAGTAGCATAATGGGGCTTGGTGTTTGGCGTTTTTTTGCTGGTGAATAGTTCAGCTGACTAATTAGTTCATTAGTTTGCAGCAGTTTTACTTTCTGTGCTTTTAGCCTCAAGAAAGCATAAAGGAAAGAGAAAAAAAGGACAATAAAAATTTCAAAAGTAAAACTAACAAATTAAAAAAAAAAAAAACAGACACCACAAAACCCCCCTGCCTTACCTAAGGTAAGGAAATTTGTAGACTGTTTAAAATGATCCTTCTGATTTCAGAGTCCTTCCTACCTTCAGAAGATCATGATATTCTAAGAGTGGTATCCTTTTATTCCCTGAATCATTAGTCATTCTCTTTTGTGATTTTCTTGCATAGGTAATTTTGCGCATAATCTGTAGCCTACTATTACCATATATAGATATATATACACATATAGAGTGATGGTTGGAGTATTCTAAGGTGAGTTGACTGCAGTCATTATGGCTAAGGTTGTCAAGATGGTGTAATGATTTGTTATAATCAAACTTTTTGACTCCTTACATGCTAAGAAAAAAACCAGCCTTCTGATACCTGGATTTAGAAATTCCTTTACACTTGGAGCACTGTCAAATGAGAGCCATTGTGTGAGAAAGCTAAGAAAATGGGGTCTTAGTGTTGCATACACATTTCTTCTTAAGGACTTCCTTTCCTCTTCTATGATTTCCATCAATGCTTCCCAGATATAGTTGTGCCTTGTCCTGGTTTCAGCTGGCATAGAGTTAATTTTCTTTCTAGTGATTGTTGTGTTTCAGATTTGGTATGAAAGGAATGTCAATAATGCATATTGTTTTAGTTGTTGCTAGGCAATGTTTACACCATTCAAGGACGTTTTTCAGCTTCCTGTAGAAGCTGAGAAGGAGTCTAGACAGAACAATAGAATGGCCAAAGGAATATTCCATACCATAGACGTCATGGTCAGTATATAAATGGGGGTTTGCCAGAGGGCGGGAATTCACAATCACTGCTTGGCTTGAGCTGGGCAACCTATTCACCAGGTGGTGAGAATGACTTGTATCTTGTATACTCTTTTACCATTATTATTATTATTTTCCTTTTATTAAACTGTCTAGCTTAACCCATGAGGTTTTTTTCCCCTTTCCTCTCCTTTTCTCCCTCTTCTCCCTCCCCTTCTGGGGGAGAAGGGGGGGCTGAGCGAGAGGCTGCATGGTCCTGGTTGCTGACTGGGGTTAAACCATGACAAACCTACCTGTGAGTATTTTTGTCAAAGATGAGCAAAGCTAGTTCAGCCATTTTTTTAAGTAGAAGGTAAAGGAAAGAAACACCTTCCTCCCACTTTGGGCAATACCTTGCAATTTTAGCACGAGAAGGTTTCCTAACAATTCTAGTCAATCTAGAATAGTGAATATTTCCAAACAAGGATTTAGCTTCACAACATTTAAATAAAATGAAAGTCTTGTTAAGCTGAACGTTTTCCCAGGTTGACACAACGCTTTCACAATAATTAAGCTTATTTCAGTGGAAGCACATCTCTTCTGGCTAATCATCTCATGTATTTCATGTTTAACCAGAAAAGAATTTACATTGGATAGATATTTATGCACTTGGTTTTACATACAATGAACTATTTATGCTTTTCTTGAGCAATAACCTTTTGCAGTGGTCTAAGAGCCAAATCTTCAATATATACTTAAATCTTCAATATATATCTTTGCATTACCCTCCCCATCTTAGCGTAAATCTAGTTAAAAGTCTCAGAAAGAAAACATGTTCCAATTTGGAATTGGAGGTTATGTTTGCTAATAATACTTGAAATGTTTATTTTTCAAAGATCCCATTTCTAGGTATAGCACATTTGACAATGTCATAGAAATACTGTTCTTTCTTATTTTTAAACAATCAAGTTGTCAGATTTGTTTTAAATGGAATCCACAACATTGTACCAAAATCTGCTCAGTCAGAAGTAGCTTATTAAACAGATTTAGGTTTGTTTGGGGTTTTTTGTTGTTCTTGGTTGTTTTGGTTTGTTTTTTAATTTATGGAAATAGCACTGATCAGATGATACCATGAATCCTAAGCAAATTATGCTACTGGTGCAAAACCTCGGTAGATAGTCTCGAGGGGGATGGATGGTAAATCTGAGAAGCTGCAGCACAAGGTAGCCATGCCATACTTACCCCTAGATATCCAGGTAGCTTCCAAAAATCAGTGGGATTTATTAGAACTACACTGCATCCACAGATAATTAAATTCTGGTGCAAACGTACTCTTTCCCAAAAATTTGGCCTAAGCAGAATCTCCATGTTTTTAACCAGGGATGTAAACATTTCCTACTACCTTAAAAGAGTTGAGAAGAGCCCAGATCCACTGTCCTCTGAAACATGAATCTTTAAGAGCCTGACCTGAGGAAACCTGTGGCAGAATAGAAGCCAAAAAAGTTATCCCCCCCAGAACTATTCCTCTATCTATATAATTATGATCAAAATTAATTGCTCTGCATTATAGGCTTGCAAGACTGTCTTCTCTCTTGCCTGAGACAAAGCAGCCCAATTTATGGCCAGAAAATAAAGGTCAGTTTCTCAACTAGGGTAATTCTACTGATCTTGAGTACAAAATACTGAATTAGCCTCTTAAGGGTAAGTCCACATCGTCTAGAAACTTACTGTAAAAGATAAGGTATATGGAGATTTCAGTGCAATCTCACCTACACTGCTATTATTCAGTTTTACTCCCTTGTCAACTATAATTTCATATTCTGCATTTAGAACTCTATCATCCCTAGGCATATACGGATTTAATATTTGTCACAAAGACTCAATAAACCACGTGTTCATGTGTATATAATGCCGTTTCTATCCCAGATAATACATGTATGCTAACCTATCTGGGTTTGAGAGCTTAACAGCTCTCCAAAGTACCCAGATTCGGTGCGTAAACAGCTTTATGAAAGCTAGTATTATGGTTGCCTTACAAACAAGTACATACTTTTATGTATATTAAAAATACTACTATATGTTAACAAACTGTTCTGTACGGTAAAGAAACCTATTATTTGTTACTACAGCATGTGAGCTCAGTCTCCTTTTCAGTCAGGAGACCCATTTCTGCGCTGGCACCACAGAAATCACTGCAGCATTGGAATGTAGTGATACATAGCAAACTTTTTATGCAGCTGAAGCCTTTGCATACCAGAACAGAACAGGAATCCCTAAAGAATAAGTGTTCAAACACAATATTAGAGCACATCTTGAAGTGTAGCTTAGCTAATAGCACAGACTGAGCTGAATTGATTTTCTCCAGTTATTTAAATCTCATTATATATGCCCTATTTAATTCCCTCTCCATTTAAATTGATGTGAAATATAAAACAACCTCTAAATAATTTAGTATCAAAAAACATACAAGCTAATTAAAAGCTAAAACTCAAAACCCAAACACATTATAACCATCTCTTTTTTTTAAGACATTTTATTCTGTTTCGAAGCTGTCTTTTGTTTTGTCTTGGAGAGACAATGAGTTTCTGTAGGGTTTTTCTTCCAGAGTAAAAAGGGATTGCAAAGAAGCCCTTAGGTTTCAGTTCCTCCGATTTTATGCTACAAATAAGGGTTTGTGGGTTTTTTAATACTGTTGAAATTTTAATTAAATGAATAAAACCTAAATGTTGTATTTTTAACCATGCAAAGTGATTTTCCATAATTACAAATTAAAATAAAGGTCATCATGATTATTAATCGCTCTCTCTAATTATAACTTGAGCACTTAAATGCCACCTTAAAAGATATTACCAAGGTCGGACTTTGCTGGCAGATGTCATTGGGAAGGATGGAGGGGGCAGCAGAAAGAAGGTGCACTAATGCAGCAGCACTTTCCATGAGCAGATCTATATGCCTCAGACATGTAGAAGGCAGTAATTAAAAATTAAAAAATAATTTCCTGTAATTCATGAATTGCTCTACTCTATATTTCACTTTTGTGCCAAATAGATCTTACAACAAATATTCATACTTTAAGAGTTGAAGCTCTTCTTGGTCTTCAACAGTTTTCAGGTAAAGATCTTCCTGAGAACATAATAAATGTAAGTAACATCTAATGAACATTTTCAATTCATCTCCATTATCTAGTTTCAAAATTATAAGAATTACCCTAAAAAGATTTATGAACTTCTGTTATTCTGACTGAAACCAATTTTTTTCTTCTTACTTTTTTCTTGTAATTTTTACAGGAATGTTTTTATCCCTCAAAGACCTGTTTCCAAATGCACATTAAGACACCTTTGTTCACATTCTTGCTCAGTGCCATGTATAGAGTTCTGCAAATAATCAGTACACAGTTCCAAAAGTTTTCAGTTCCAGTCCTACTCTTTACTTTTTCAATCACAAAATTTAATGAAAATCTCTTTTTGAAATATGAAAAATGAGTCACAGTTCCTGATTATTGTGATTATTGTTTCCAAGAAATAAAGAAATGCTTAAGTAACATTATTCCAAATAGCAAATTCTTACTTAGCTTCCTCATTAGTAAGATCATCCTGGAGTCAAAGCTTTTCTTGAACCCATTATCATCTATTATCCAAACTGTTCTCTGACTCTCTCTCACACATACACACATAAATTGGTGCCTGCAATTGTCTAACCTATAAAGCCCGATCATATAGAACCTGGCAACACCCTGACTTTATATTGTCAATTTGAGCCTTAGATCTCAAATGCAAGAAGAGAAACCTTCCATTTTTCATTTAGAGAAGAGTTGCTTTGTAGCTTAATTAAAGCGGTGTCTGACAGTTCAGAAGACGAGAATTTGCTTCTCCTGCAAGGTCTGACAGCATCCTCAGCTGAAATGTGATAATGCAACTTATGCAAGAAATAGTGAAACGTGACATTAAACTGTAGCCCCCAGCTTTACAGAATTCAGACTTTAATAACCTTATCTTTCTTTTATTTCCACTAATGTATTTAATAGAAATACATGACTGCCAACTTAGTAAGTACTTGTATCTAGGATCTTTTAATTGAAATTTTAATAAACTTTATAAGAATGCCTGTAATGAGCTTTATAACTATTAGCAAACATGAAGAGAATTATTTTCATATAGTAACCTACTGTACTTTAGACCTATTTTAGGGACTCTGTAAGCATTTACGATTAAATCTCAACATAGTAGTAATTCAATTATAATTCAAGTGGCTCAGGAATTTTTCAGCGTTTTTGTGGGGATTTGTTGTTGTTGGTTTGTATTTTGTTTGTGTTTTGTTTTTTTTTTTTTTAAATTTAAAACCAGTCATTTTTCTGAATGAAGAACTTTTATTGAAAGGGCAAAACTGCTGTCACAAAATAGTTCCTCACATCCATAGCAGAATTATTGGTCCAAACAGGCACTACATCGAGGAAAATGAAAAGGAAAAAAAAAGGGGGGGGGGGGGAAAAAATAATAAAAAAACCCCAATAAACCAATCAACCAACCGAAAAAAAAAATCAACCAAAGGAAAAAAAGGAAAAGGGAGAAAATAAGTTTTTTTTTTTAAAAAAGGGGTCAAACGTCCTCCAGATCAAAGAAAATAAGAACTCAGACCACAGATCTCAAAACTTCAGTGAAGGGTGAGCTGTGAAAGATAAATTCCTGCTAGATTCAGAACAGAGAAAAAGTGGCAAGTATGCACCCGACAGCAAGACTCATCTACATCTGAAAATTGTTTTGTGTCTTGGTCAGGTTAAGCAACATAATGTGCTTTATGTCACACTCGTCAGTGCAACGCAGTTAAAACCAGCAGTTTCTTCCCTCTGGCGTGTAATACAGAAATAAATAAGAACTTCCATTCACCCTAGTTTATATGAAATCAGAAGAGACACTCTTCACCGGTTTCCATACAAAGAACATACATGTCTAAAATTTAGTCCTTCAGGTGTGGCTCAGAACACCTTAAGGTTACACTCCGGCAGACACAGTGTCATTTACATCCAATTGACTAAAAAGGACGATATGAAAGAGCCATCCTATGGAATACACAATTAATTTTATTCCTTTTCTTTCTCTTCTCCTCCAGCTAGCGGACATGCTGGAACACTGGAGGAAAAAAAGAAAAAAAAAAAAAAAAGGAAAGGAATATATACCTGTTCCCAGAGTAGTTTTAATACTTTACCTTTTTTGGTTTTCCAAATTCTGTGATGTTCTAGACTAAGCTTTTGCGCACACTGAGCCTGCCAGCTGTTGAGGGCTAACTCCTGGAACTCCAGCAAGCACAAAGCATGCTGTTCTCTTTTCCAGAATCAACAAATGGAAACAATGCTGTGGCCAGATCCTCTGGGTATCTGCCACCCCCATAACTCAGAGACCCACAGGAACAGACCCGTGGTCTCTGTCAAGTCTCAGGAGTCAATCTTGGGGCCATACCAAGTGCTAAAACACCTGGCAAACTCCAGTGAAGTGCGAAAAGTGGAAATATCGCTGGGACTACATTTTATCACACCACTAATACCACCTGGCATAGCACAGACACCGTGACTGAGGCCTTGACTCTGCTTATTCCCGTCTCTTCCACAAGAAAATAATTGGTAGCAAGTTGTCAGCTCACTACGCCCTGCAATTCTGGCCAGTCCTAAGCTGTCGGCACAAGAAAGCAAAGAGTCCATCTTCCTTAATCTGCACCCCTGCGCGGCTTCACGAGCACGAGGAATGAGCCGTGATTTAAATGCCAGACAGCGCACAGACACACGTGCCTGTCACTGGAAATACACGTTCAAATGCTACCGGGTTTTCTCACAACAAAGTTGTCTTTTCTTAACATGCATGGATGGAGAAAGAGGCCAGATTTCATGTGAGATTAAACTATAATAAATTCACCATAATTGTTTTTTTAATGATTTTTTTTTTTTTTTTTTATCAGGAAAGCAACTAAGGATAAAAATCATAATGAATCTCCATCCCCTGCTGCATACAACTTCTTGGTAGAAAAGTATCCAGTAAAAATGAAAATGAGAGATGGAAGCTGCTCAACAACGCTGAAGGCATGCTTTCTTGCTTCTTTCTATTCAGCAAGAGCTGTCAAAAATCCACATCCCCTGATGTACTTGCATTTAGCATAGGCGCTTGTCGATTATTTATCGCAGAGAGCTCTGTCAGACTGGGATTAAGATGTCCTAGAATTCCCAAGAGGGTAATTCATCATAACACAATATAGTGTGTGAATAATGGACACCCACAAAAGGCTCAGCTGACATGATGGAAGTGAATGATAGGTGAATTGAGGTCACGGGCTTGATGTGAAGACATTGGACAATGTATACCCAGGCTGTCAGTCAAGCCATTAAAAAGGAGAAAGTACATGAATACGAAATAGCAAATAAACAGGTTGGCTTTTGTTTCCGTGTTCGTAACAGCTCAAATAAAATAGATGCTGGAGCTAATGAACACATCCACACTGCGTGCCAGTGGCTGTTACAGCTCCGACTCAAAGAAAAATATCCTGTAAATCTTCCAGGTATGGATTAATAAGGCCAAGTGTGGGGTTTTCTTTTGCTAGTAATAATGTGGTTTATTTCTGCCTTTTTCCGCTCTCAACATGCTTATGAGAACTATGTTTCAGTAACAAACAGCAGTTTAAATCAAAGCAAATTTACTTTGCATATGCTTTACCACTTGTTTTACTACTACAAATCTATAAATCTAGAAATACTATTGACCCCAAACTATTCCTCAAAAAAAGACTAAGCAAATAAAGTTAGCACCGACCAAAAAACCAGAAGTTAAATGAAAATCTTGCCTGATTTCAACAAAGGCTACAAAATTCTTAGTGTTCCAGTGAAAAGGACATTTCACAGAACAGGTCACTTTACATAGGAAGAAAATTTATGTTATTGCACTCCTAACTGTAATACACAACTGTTTCCATTCATTGCACTCTTGCTCCTTTTCAGGTGCTTTTGTCCAATAACAAAAATGTTCTTTATTTTGCTTGCTCTTTCCTACTAACAAAGACAGGGATAAAGACAACATTGCAAATACTATATACAAGTGTTTGCAGGATCCATCTGCTGTTCTATCCCTCATGTATTTCACTGATTTAATCTTTGGTATTAATAACATTTACAGATATAGCAAGCACATATAAAAAATAACCTTGTGTCAGTGTCTCGTCTCGTCTAGTCTAGTCTTGGAGTGGATTCTCAAAATGCCTTGTTTGTCCCACCTTTGTGTAAGTCAGCAGATCAACCAACCAGCTACGTGTGTCTGTGTGTTACTCCTGTCTTCCAAGCTACTGCAAATTAAACATCATTCAGTATCAATCAAAGCTGGTAAAACAGACCCCAGCTGTGGCTTCTGCAGCTCCCTCACCTTCAAATATTCCTATAGATCAGCCTTACATCCCGGCCTGCCTCCTCAATCCGCTTCTTGCCTGAAGATGCCTTTCAGTAGTCTCCACAGCTTCCAGTCCCTCCTACTTCAGCCCATAGTACAGCCCCAGCTGATTTTCCCAGAGACAGACACACTGTTTTCAACTTTCCAATCACTCACAATTCTCAGTCTAAGGCATAAAAACTCTAACCCATCCTGAGTATTCAGGAGTAGTTAAGCACCATGACCAGTGCTGAGAAAGTCAGTTATATAAATTAAACCTTGACAACTTTTTCTCCCTGGGCTTAATTTGAGATTCCAAGTTTCCCCCTTTGACTGCACACTAGAAAAACTCTAGTTTTCAGAGATCATGAAAAATCCAATAAAGCTTTGCCCTACTGAAAAGAGAAAAGTAAATTATTATTGTCTTTTCATTTTTCTTATTGAATTCTTATTGTTTATAAGTGTAATTATAGTGCAGTTTTAAAACTCAAATATGAATGAATGTAATAAATAGTTGAATGTTGAGCTGTTTTTACCACAAAGACGAAGCAACATAACTTTTTGCTTGGTTTATATGGCTGTTATTTTGTGGATAACCTCCCTCCCCCAAAATGTTTATAATTATCAAGCTATCTACTTCTTTATTGTTATATGTGTATTAGCAAATAGCATTTTACAGTGGAGCAGGGAAAGAAACTCCATCTGTCGAGTGAAGCAGTTGGTGCTGAGATCCTGCATCCCCAGTACACATCTCAGTGAGCTGACCCTGGACTAGCTGTAGACCTGTGAAATTAATGCCTATCAGAGGGTGGAAAACTTTAGAGGTACTCCTAGTCATCACTTTCTCTCCCTTCCCACCTCTTTCTCTACTGTTTGTTAATTCAGCCAATGTTATTCTAAAGGTGTATCATAGTTACAGAACTCCAGCTCAGAATATTCACTGCTCATGATTAATAGCGCTAGAATAAGATTAATATTTATGTTGCCAAGTCAAGTACTAAAAAAATCAGGGAAAGACCATAAAAGTATATTTTTCCTCTTATACTGAGAAAACTAGACATTTATGAAAAAAATACAATGTGTATATAGGTAATCAAAGAGAAAAAAAAACTGAAAATGTGTTTTCATCCATAAATTCCCCTTCTTCAGTACTGTATTAAATGCTATTGTACTCCGTCATTCTGAAATTCACTCTCTAGGCTGACAAAGTATTTGATCAAACTAGTTTAAAATGTCTCTGACCATTTACTTTCTCTCTGCTCAGTAATCCAATTCTCTGAAAACTAAAATGATATTCCAAAATTTTCGGAAATGTCAATTAGAGATTATTTTGTTCCACATAAGCAACTACATAAGTAAAACTAAACTGACAACCAAAAGGTTGGCCATCAAAATGTGGAACAGACTGCTTAAAAAAGGACAGCACATTATCTTCTATACCAGTAGCAGATTTAATATATTTTTCATGATTTATCTAGTCTCTAAATACAAGCTTTCTGTCATTCTCAAGGTGACATTTCTATATAACATTTGGTTTTAGTGATGCAAGAGTGATATATGTTAAAAAATGTTGTATATGAAATATAAAAATTAGCATAGTTTTATATTATTTTGCAGTTAGTTCTACAAATCTGAGCTATTAATTATTTATATTTTTGAAATGTAAGTGAAGCAGCCATCTCCAGCTGAATTTCAATTGATGAATGGCGAGCTTACATGCAAGCATATATATGTGTAAGTTGGAACGTAAGTCAGGAAGTGGCAAAAGAAAGATGTATATGCCTGACATATGGTACAATGTTCCTGCAAGAAAAGGAAGAAAGGAAATTTTAATGCAGATGAGCTTAAAAAGATCCTTTATAAAAAGGCATGTTTGTAATAAAACCGGCTGCATAAACATGAGGCAAGTGAGAAATTCTATTACATCATATGAACTAATAGGTCGTATTTTTATGTGAAAACGATGTTGATGCTGTGACCGCACGGACCTATAAGGAACAAGAACACAACAAGCACTATGACAAAAATGTGAATCCACTCCATTAATAAACTTTAATCTGTTCTGGCATCACATATACCACCACACGCAAAATAAGTGATGTTAGAGGACCACTCCAAATCAAACAATATCTGAATTAAATTTACCTTCCCAGGACTCTCTTTTTCATGTGCGTTGATGTTAGCAAGGGGGGCAAGAGAACTAGGAAGATAACTGGATTAGAGTACCTGCTATAAATAGCCCAAACCAAGGGAAGGAGACTTTAGACAGAAGTTGTTTATGGCAGTCTGATATAATGACCTGATCAGGTGTACGAGTTAAGACATACTCCAGCACGAAGGTGTAGAACTGATCAAAAATAGGTAATCTTTTCTGTTCCTTTGTCACTTATTAGATTTACACAGGATAACAACAGTCACATTCAAATGCCATCCTTCACTGAAGTACTAGTTTCTGTTCCAAACGCAGTAGAGAAAAAGATTTCAAAGGTAAAATCTCAACTGTTTCTAACAGGGAGACAAAAATGGCTTGTCCTGTTTTCCAGCTGTGTTCCTGGAAATCACTAAATGACTATTGTGTAAATGTTTAAAAAAAAAATGCAGCCTGATTCAATTGTAAGGAAAAAGTTCAGAAAGAATGGTTAGAATTTCTGATAGAAGTGAAGAAAACCAGATTTATTTAATGAAAATGATGGTCAGTACTTAAAAATAGGCACTCCTCACTGTAGAACGAGAAGTGTAGACTTATCCTGAATTGCTACCCGAATAGTTAATTGAGATTGAAAAGGAGGAATATGCAACAAATATGCACATCTGGTTTTGTCATGTTTACCTTCAACATCTTTTCTGAGTAACACTTTTGTTTTAACACAAACACCTGAGTTCCATCAATTATGGCATGTCAAAATACTTTATATTTGAAAAATTCCTATTCACAAAGAATTACATCTGTTATTCTCTTTTCATAGTCATCCTGCCACCTCCTGCCCCCAATTAGGAAAACAGGGCTCTTTCTCTTCTTTATTTACCCAGGTAAATCCTAAGTAGATTTACTATGTTCACAGTCATCTTTGCATTTCTCCTATAAATATCCTGGAATAAAATTCTTACACTGTTTTTTGAACATAGCCTAGTTGCATTCATAACTAAATAAGGAAGAACTACTAGTTAATGGAAATTATGCAGGTCTGTACTGGTTAGAACAGAAGTTGGTGTAGCCTAGAAGGCTGTCTCTGAGAGGATGAACCTCCTGATCTAGAATTTGTATCTGCATCACAGTAATAGTCTTTGACAGAATAGCTTTTTAAATCCATTTATATTTTGACATTCACAACAACCTACAATCTAATTGTGTTCTGTGAAGAAATACCAAAGTATCTTTTGTTTGTTTTAAACAAAGCCAACACAATAATTTCATTTGGTGCTTCCTTGTTCTCAGTACTTTAAAAAAATATCAAATCATTTCAGTCACCTTTTCCATGTCATTTGTGAAATTATGTATTTCAGTCAGCCTTCCACCACAACGTCCACAATGACTTCAGTCCTATTTTTTGCAAGCTGAAGAGTCCAAGCCTATCTCATCTGTTGAGTAAACTCTTTGTCTAACTCTTGCAAGACAGTGTTTGCAACAAATCATTACAAGTCCATCTTCTTAACGTGCTGTAAATAACCATAGAAAACCATTGGTAAGCTTTACCACTCCTAGTCTGCCATCTTTATATCTGATAATTCCCTGCTGCAAGTCCTTCACTGCTTTCACAGGACAATATTTTCAGAATACGATATTATTCAACTGGAAGGGTAGTATTTAACCTTCTGGAATGGTTGCTGTCTCTAGGTGGCCCTACTTGAACAGAGGTCCTGGACCAGAGGTCCCTTCCAACCTCAACCATTCTACGATACTATGATGTAGCCTCAGGTTAACATACTTTGGTTTAGGTATTTATCCTCCTTTAATATTAGTAGAGATATAATCAGTGCAGTCATTGGTGTCTAGACAGCACTTCAACTGACCAAAGGTGTCCACCTGAAAGTGAGTGTAATGGCTCACTAGGGTGAATTTAGATATCTATAACTGAAGCTGGATCTCTCCCAGTATCAATAATAATTCTAGATCTAAACCTAGAGACATAAGCCTACACCACTCTGCTAGAATGCATGGGGATTACTTAAATCCCATTTATGTTCCACATGCAGATCCCTACTTTTGTTCTTGAAAGGGATGAATGTCAGATGATAAAGATTGCTGATATGGACCTAGAATGAATAAGGACATGAATTGCGGTGGTGCGTTTTTGGTTTTATTTCATTTGGATTGGCTTTTTTAAGGTTATAGCTCTAGGGTAGAACTACAATATTTTTGTCTTCTTTTGTGCATTTTCCGTCTTTTGAGAAATTTGGGTCTTCGGACAGTTTAACTTTGATTCTGTATTTTCTACTTTGTGAGTCTAAGAGGTAATATTGATCTGTCCCTTAAAAATTTACTTTCATTAACAACATTTGATATTTATTATTAGGCTGAGACCATTTGTCACTTTCTTTCACTAAAATAAGTCATCCTCTGAACATTTCCTTTGCTGTTTTTAAGGTCTAATATAACTATTGATTTATTGTCAACACATCATCTCTTCTTTGTTAATGGAATCTATAGACTTTATTCTTCCTCATTCTTTTCTTTAATTACCATCTATGGAAGTTACAAACAGACACTCTACCTCATGCTCAATTCCGAAAGGTAAAGGGCTGTTGTGATAACAATGACATTTATTTATTTTCTTATTCCTGTCATTGTGTTTTGACATCTTTTTCCTCATGGTGGATAACAATTCCCTTTCAGGAGTTAGAATTTCTTCCGAAGATGTTATTTTGTTTGTTTGAATGTAACAATTATTTTGATAAGCAGAGACGCACATTACACTCAGTCAATTTCAGACTGATTTCAGGAATCATAAGATAATTTCATTTGGGAGGGACACCTGGTGGTCATCTGTTCCAGTGCCCACTCAAAGCAGGGTCAACTTCAAAGTTAGATCAGGAGGCTCAAGGTTATATCCAGTTGGTTTTTTGATTTACCTCCAGGATGGAGATTCCAAAGTATGTCTGGGCAACCTGTTCCAGTGTTGACCATCCTTCTTAAAATTATTTTTCCTAATATCTAATCCCAGTTTCTCATGGCTTAAGTTTTATCCATTGCCTCTTGTCCTTTCCCTGTGAAAAATTTCAACAGCATACTGAAAATTAAAGAATCTGCATTTCAAGAAACATTCCCAATTTGTTAAAATTCACATTAAGCAAAAAGCATCAAGGAAAGCAAGCTTGCTACTTCATGTGTATGTATCTTATCTGGTACCTTTCATTTTAAGAAATTACCTCCTACCCTATTTTATTGAATTAAGATTCTGTGATTCTGGACCCTTCAAGAAGACAAACTAATTACATAAGTTATCAAAAAACTACCACTGTAGAAATAACAAATACAGGTTTCATGAGATTTACTAATAAGTTTTAATAACGACAATATGTTCCTCTTAAAAGTTTCAAAAAAATCAAAATAAGTTTGAAATGTGAATAATTGAATAATCAGAAGAAAAATGGTAAGTTTTCAAAGACAGAGGTTTTAAGAGTATGTCTGTGATCATGTCTCTATTGCAGGAATAGACATGCGTCTGCTGCTTATCCCAATTAAAATTTTATGGACAAGTTCCCTGAAATTTCTGTAGAATGTGCATTTGTAATTTACTTCGGGTTTTTTGAAAAAAAAAAAAATATTTTGAAAATAATATTTAAGATTCTGATACAACACACTGAAATCCATCATGTGGATTCATATGAGTTTGACACCAAGAATATGTACAGAGTAATCTAAGTAAACCCAGCAAGTTATGTGTAAAATTATGGTAACTATCACCACTATGGAAAATATTACACATTCATTTTTATTGAAAGCAAATTTTCTGAAGAGTCATTTCATAGAAGAAATTACTCTAGTTTCATTCTTTTATCTCCTATTCATTACAGAGCCAAAACAGAAAATCTTACAAAAGGCAGTTTATGACACAACATAGGTCCTTGCTGTAGGAACTAAATGTGAAGATTTATCATCATTTAATTTCAAAATCATAATGAATAGTCCTCGTGTAGTTTGGATACATGAATACTTTCATTAGTACTTTGGCTCCAGCTACACACCACAGGGAAATAGGCACTGTAGCATTTAAAAAACTACACACCTTTTAACAAGCTTATTTCTTTCAAAACAAGAACTTTTAAAAGGGAATGAAGAAACCTTTGTGGCAAATTTTATTCTGGGTATGTAACGCTTCTGATTTAATATAATCGCTCCTTTATGTAATACAGTAAATGGTGATTTATCAAGATATATCAATATATTAATAAAATAGTAAGCAATACAAATCTTCATATTACCTTTCAGGTACACAACTGGGTTTTTTGTATGAGATTAGTCGGAACTTACTGGCTATGATACTTAAATAATCTTTTTGCCTGCATCATTTTTTTTTTTTTTGGTGTAAGAAAATGAATGCAATTATTGTTCTTGTCTTACAGGTAGGTTTCTTGGAATGCACTGAGAAATGCAGGTCAGGAGTAGAGCTAGGGGGGAAATAGCTCTCCTCATGCACCCAAACTTCTTGGTATTTCAAAAGGCAACCACTTTCCCCTACTGTTTCCTCAAAGGATCCTTTTTTTCCATGTTCCAAGGTATACACCTACCTAGGATTTTGAAAACTAAGTAGTCTGCAAAATGTTTTCTGGGAGATGGAATAATATAATGATGTCAGGAAAGAAGGATTCAATAGCTCAATTCCCCAGCCTGCATGAGAGTTGCAAGCATTTTACTCTCAAGTCATAAAAGAACTGGCAGCGGGGCAGTAAAAGAAGCAAATGCTTCTTCTAAAGGCAACTTATTCCATAACTAATCATGACAGGATTCACATTCTAAATCATTACATTAAAACACCTTATTAAAAGAAAAAATCCTCTTCAAAATAAATGGAGAAATTACAAATTCCAATCTGTATTTCATACTGTGAAAACAGGAACTCAACAGATGCATATTTTATGAATCCAGCAATAAAAGTACAGCCAGTTTTCCATATTCATGAAAAACGTTGCTCAAAATATTCATCGTATTCATCTTCAGGAAAATGTAAATTCTCCCTATCACATTGTGTAACATTCTATAAAGGGAGAGAAGTAAAGGCTTTTCTTTACATGACAGTTTGTTCATCTAGTTTGCCTTATCTGGGCAATCCAGCCTTTTTCCTCTTCATCTTACTATATTAGGCTATTTCACCCATCCAGTCTGTTCTCAGCTTTGTGTGTGCAACTATTGACTGGCAGCAGTAGCCTTTCAAGCAGACTCTGTGGAGTTATTTGAAACATTTAATGAAAGTAAACTGCTCATAAGTAAGTTTTACCTAATAATTGACCTCAATGGTATGGTTAAACATTTTTTTGACTTTGCTTTGGGGTTCCTGGCTGCCCAGCACATTCAATTATTGCCTCTAATCAGTGCTTAACTATTAATATGCTAAAGGATTTGACACTTTAAAAGGAAACTGATTGAAGAAATTGCTGGTTTTAATGTGGTAGCTCTGACTGCCACACAGGGCACCTCCACTTTGTGGTTCTTCAGCTAGTGAGCAGCCATCGTCTGCATGCGGAGAGCCAAATGCATCACTCCCAGAAGCCAAATCCTCATCTCTGGATGCTCCTTGCAGGTTGAACTGATACAGTGGCCTCTCAATGCTGTGCCATGCCATTTGAACGCACAAAGAGAGCCATTCCTGCGGATCTACTCTCTTTGTGGATTTGAAGTCCTTCTTTTGAAACATCAGTCATGATAAGAAATAACATCCAAAAGAAGATACTACATTGGAGAAACGTCTGCTTTTAGGGAGGCCTGTCCATTTTACAGTGGAGTTCAGGGACATCTGCAAGTCTTCTAAGAACTTAGCTTTTTAAACCTTCTCCCACTCATGGTATGAGTCAGTTACAAATTGATGGTTAGAAGAAATTCCCTCACCATCTGAATATCCCATAACATCCTATGAGCTTTCCTCTGAAAAAGCCGGTACCAGTCACTAGCAGAGACAATCCTACAACAAGTAACTGTTGGCCTCACTCAATATTGGCAGCTGCTACATTATGGTTCAGACGTGTCTTAGCTTGGCACTCAAAGATCTCCACTACAGCTCCCATGTTAGGACAAATGGCCTAATTCATCATAGCAAAGGAATATTCTTTTCCTTGATGAACAAGTAAACGTTGTGTATGGTGCAAACATCATTCTCCTTTCCCTTAAGAGTTGCACACATTATCAATGCAATCTTACTTCTACCAGACTGTTTGCTTATCCCCAAAAATTTGGTATTTTCTTTTGTTGCTTTGTTTCATTTTCACGTGCCTCTAATAGGCAGCACTGCTGCTGAAGCTGCTAGTCAGAGCCCTAATTAATTGTGTTTCTGTGTCCCCTACTTGATCCACAGTAATAACACGCAAAATGGAAATACCAGTGCATCAGCCAGAGCTCTTGTAACCCAATCAGCGGCCTGTCAGATGCAGAAGTGTGCTGCTCCTGTTCGACATTTGCATTTCTAAATCCCCTAAATGAGCCTCTGTGGCACACTCAGCTGCCATCCACTGAACACCAACCTTTAAAGAGAGAAAGGTCTTGATTCAAAGAACACCAGGAAGAGACTCTTGATACCTGTGTATACTGCTGTATTCACAAACCTTTTCATTCATGGCACTCTCAAATGATGCAAATTAGCTGATGCTGGAACGCATCTAGAAAATAAATTTCCCCTTTCTAAATCTTCACAAACGGTGAAGACAGACGATATATCCCAGCTCTGCATGAAGATTACTATTTGCACTAGTAATCCTGTTCATTAATTGTACTACTAATTCTTCAGATAATGGAAGCTGTTGCTCCTTTGAACTTCATAAAAAGGTACCAAGTCAATCTGGCTCCTGCCAAATACTCATTGTGTTAAAAATCTTCCCATTAATCAAAGCAGAAGAGATTGCTTAAAACTGGACTTGGCCACTTAAAAAATATATTTCCATTCTAAATGGCAATGCAGTCAAAAAAGACCAAGTTGCATGGATGTCTTGAGTTTTTTCCTGTAGCTATCTGTAAGGGAAAAAAAAAAACACAAACAAAACAAAACAAACAAACAAAAAAAAAAAACAGAATAATTTCCCTGAGAGGAGAAAAAAAAGAGAACTGAGTTACCTGTCACCTGTGAGTCCTTGAAACAAATTCCAGTGGAGAAAAGCTAAGTTCATCTTCATTTGGAAGCAAAGATGAATAACTATCGTAACTATACCTGCTGCTATATTTATCAATATTGTAATTACACTAGTTCACACCACAATTTTTACTGTTCCCCTTCTTCAAGTTTTTTTACTAAAGCATTTAATTTTAAAGTCCATCTGGTGCAGCAGAGTGTTGTGCACATAAAATAGTACTCAAATGTAACAGCAACAACAACAATACCTTTATGAACCCTTTATGTACTCATCTTTGCTTTAACATAGTCGGGCTCTTTATCACAGTCTATTCTTATTCTGTCCTTGTTTATTCATTTAATGGTATTTATAAGGATCTGATTCGGATGTCACAAAAGAAAAGATTGTTTCAAGAATATAGCGCAAGATGACAATTTATTTGAAACAGAAAATAAAATATTATATGAATGAACAAGTACTATGTGGACACTACATGCATCCTCTTCTTCTGAATCTTCTTTACAATGTATATGCATACTACAAATATTTTAGGAAATTAATCATTATCATGGTGCCTCAAACATAACAGTTTCTACAAGCTTCTACATACAAACCAGAATCAATCCATACCACAGAAAGTGATCAAGTTCTATTTATTATATACTGCCCAATATTCAGAAGAATCGTGCTCGGTTTTTAACTGAATATATATCTGTGCCTAACTCTAACCTGTTTATTCTGTGGGAACATATTGATTCCATAACTTTTGGCAGTAAACTGCAAATCCCACTAGAACTAGCCATTAGGCTGGATAATAAATCAGTGTCTTGACAATGGCATCGTATACCATCACAGCAAAAAGCAGCTGTGGATGACTTTCAGAGTCTGCCAACATGGCCACAAGTTATTCAAAACAAGCAACAATACTAACTCATACAACTGAGGTGGACCAACCTCTGCCAGGTCAGCCTCAGGACTTCAACTTGTACAGGAAGAATGCTTTTCTCAATAATAGGGAATGTAACAGAACTAAGTTTCTTTCTAACTCGGGCAATAAATAAAAAAAGATGGTAAAATAGATTGGAGGAGGAAGGAGGAAAGGAGAACTCATTTTCCTCAGCCTTAGCAACGCTCTGAATTCCAACATAGAACATTCGGAGTGGTACCAGCTCCCCAGGGCTTGCATGCAATGATGCTGTGGGACACTGACACAGTCCAATATCCTCTGAATTTTGTTCTGCAGTCTGGAGCTCACTTGCCAAGTTCTCCGTGACTGAAAGGTTTTGGGTTTTTACTTTTCTTTTAACCCCTCCCTATTCAGCAGAAGTATATATTTCTGATTCTCCAGCTGGAGTCAACAGGATTTGAGCATACACTTAAGCATAATCCCATGCTTCCTAGGAGACAGGTCTTGAAATCAGGATGAGATACAACACTTAGTCCTACATTGTTGGTACTTTTGAGAAGGAGAGTTTTGTTGTGTATTTACAGAGCCCATAGCACATGCTGGACTTCTGATGCCCTGGAAGTTCAACAGCAAAGCTTTATAATCATGAAGAACAATTCCACATGTCCATTAGTCTACTGTGATATAGCCTACTACAGCCTCCTGTGTGATATAATCTACTGTCTTATTTTATTCCATCTGACTACCACATACAGTGTTTACTATAACCATGAATGGTTTAATCTACTCTGTTGTGTTGCTCACATCTTGTTTGGCCCTGCCACGTTCCTACTGGCACTATTGCTACTTTCTGTTTCTTTGGATTAAGGGCGTGATTTTCTGCTTTAGTTGGAAATTGCTGTCAGTGTCATGAATCACTTGCACTGCATGTGCTTCATACTGTAATCCGGGTAAGTCACTGCTTCATCTTGCACATCTCAAGGCAAAAAAAGAAGTTTAAAAACAACCACTGAGATAGGTAGGGAAAAATAACATCACAATCTCCCATTACAAGATGGGAAGAAAATCAGCACAGCTTATTTGTGCCTAAAGAATGTCCCGTCAGTCCTTAGTGATTTCCTATTCACAGCAGGTACGGCGCATTACACATCCAGTTCGAAGCATCTGTCGATACCTCAGGCTGCAACGAAGCGGCTGCAGTTTATTGGCGAGCCCTGGCTGGAAGGGTTCTCTAGGGAAGCTCAGATATTACAGGCTTGTGTTAAAAACGCTACTGGAACAAATACATTTTTGGTTGGCTGCAATATTAAAAAGTGATGCCTGACCAGTAATTAAAGAAGCTGCCAGATAATACAAAATGTGTCGGGCTAGTTAATGTATGCAGATGTCACTACAGAGATTGATCTCATAAACAGAACAGGAAACAAAGCACTAGCGCAACAAATTAACCTTTATGGGTTAAGCAGTCTGTGAGCAATGAACAGGGATAGGATGTTTGTGTGTTGGTTTTGTGTTTGTTTTTTTTTTTTTAATTAAATTACCAGAAAATCTTAATCCTTTTGACAAACAGGATGAACATGAGCATGTCATTAGGGTTTCTGACCCCCAGTTGCTCCACAGCCACTGTATACCAGCCATTATCCCCATTTCTATATTTGAGGACTGCACATTCTAACTGTAAAAAAGTTCATTGTGCTTGGTGCTGTACAAACATAGTGTTATTAGCTTCTGTCTGTCAGCATCTTAATCAGATGCCACATTATGCAAAAAATGCTGATGACACAGACTACCAGCCCTGCCTTTGCATAACACACCTGCCAGGATGTTGCCTGTTTAGTTAAGCAATACTCCTAGAATGCCTCCTGGATTTAAAAAAAAAAAAAAAAAAAAAAAAAAAAAAAAAAAAATATATCAATGTAAAAGGATATTGTCACTACATCTTGGCAGGCAGCCAACCCTCCATAATGGGTGAGTGAATCACAGAAAACCAGAGTGATCTTTAGAACTGCAACTAAAGTGAACTGAGTAATCTGGGGTAGGATATGAAGGAACTTTTATTCTCCTAAAGATAAGTCCAGGATCTGGCAACCCAAAAAGTGAGCATTAATACTTGTCACAATTTTAAGCTGGAAAGTTTGCAAGGATTGCTCCGTATATACTAATATTAGGGTTCTTTTGAAACTGTGCTAAGCTGTTTGCCTTCCACATCCTTCAGCTGTTAATTCTTTAGGTTAATTACAGACTGTATCTATGAATATTCTGTACACAGTCATATGAAATAAATAATAAGTCTGATGTAAGTCATTCCTAGGTGCTTTTTGAGGAGACAGACTTTTGAACCAATATATCATTACCCGCTGCCTTGTCAACTCTTCTTAGTTCATGCATTATTTACTTGCTAAGCTATGGTGACAGTGGTGGAGCAATAATGCTCTGTTTTGAACCTCCAGCTGCCATCTATGCAAAACAGGCTGAATGCCAAAGAGATATGAAATATTCATACTTTCACTTTTTTTGTAACTGACAACATCCTAACGCATAGGTGACTTTAAAGGCTCAGTATTTTGGTCATTCATTTACCTCTTCCACTCAAAATATCAAAAAAGCATGAAAGGCAACATAGGTAGCATTATTTTTCTGATAATGTCTCTTGATATAGGTGTTATTTTTTAATTTATGGATTAATTTAATTTAATTTATTCTTATTATGCTCGTTATTAATTTAATTTAACTAGTTTTTAATTTACTGGTTTCTCTGAACACGTCAGCCTTTGGCTTTTCGTGAAAGACATAACTTCTGCTTGTAACATGACTACTAGATATCAGATTCAAAAAATTCTGAGAGCTGCACAGATCTCATCATGATGAGTAGAGAGTTTCATTGGTTTTAGTATTTACCTTATCAGTCATGTCTTATGGCATATTAAGCAATCAAAACCTGGCTTCCCTCAGACTTTGTTAGCATCATTCTCAATTTCTCCTCAAACATGTTCAGCCTTTCTCCCTGGTAAGATGTTTCTATGTGGAATTCATTGTGTCACAGAGAGCTTCAGTGAATCAGCAGAGGATGACAGAAGTCTACGAAGTTGCATATGTATATATGTTTGTATCATGAAAGCAGCTTTAGCTTTGAGTATATCCCTCTCATCATGAAATAAATATTTTAAATATTTCAAATAATATTTTTCAAGTTTTTTTTTCTCCACATGAATGAACAATTTAAATGCAGCTTTTAGTTGCAATAAAAATGTAGATGGTGATATACTTTACCTTACCCCATTTTAAGGGAAAGCAATATAGTAGATTCAAACTAAAGACTTCTTTGTAACAGAATAATCCACAGACTGCATTTAGTCTTCATTGTTTCCTAAGATTTGGAATAGATGGACTGGTAATATATTTGTGTTTGTTTCTTTTCTTAAATTGTAAAAACTTTGAACAGGCACCATGCTCTATTCTGACTTCAGTAAAGTATTTTGGGTACATTGCCAGAGTGGTTATAATAAAGTTTTCATCGTCAAGGGAAGTCACCCAATTCCCTATTTGAACATAGACATAGAGTAAAATGTAAAAGAAAAACATATCTCACATAAAGTGAGTTTAAATTTATAAATGCATTATTTGATATTTTTATAGAAACACTGCAAGATCTCTTTTAGTATTTCATAAGTAGAAAAGGATATCACCAGTTACTACCAACACCAACGTCAGAAGTATCAGACAGATTTACTGAAACACTCTGATTTCACTTAGCCCCAAATATCCCATTTTGAACTGTCATACAAAATTTCCCAAGTCAGTCTCACAAAATGTTGGTACAAAATACTCTGGAGCTGTCGAGGTTTAAGAATGTCAAACACAAGCCTGTAAAGAAATATTGTGCTTGGAGGTACTTTGTAAAGCATACCTTCCTTGTTTTCTCTAAGCTAACAACATTTTTGAAAGAAATATAATGGTCAATGGTCAGATAAGAATATATTCTACCATATTTACTTGAATTCCTTAAGTTCATTATACTGTGAATAGTCCCACTCTTAGGCGGGAGTCCTTTCTTGCTCCACCAAGAAAATAATTTTCTGAAATTCCTTCACAGCCAGGTATTCCTTTGCTGTTGCACTAGGCTAAGGACAGACCAGGACAGCTCTGCAGATGGTCACATTCAGGAGGGACTAAGGGGTCATGACAGTCCTTTCTCCCCCATGTTCCTGCTACGATAAGAAAATGTCAACAGAACTGTGAGCAGCTGAGGAGAGGATTTTATACTTCCTTGGACCTCAAACTGACAAAAGCACTTCTGTTAGAGAGAAGAAAAGCAAAGTGAATGATAGTGAGGAAGCTCCCTAGGCCAAAAGAGAGTAAGAACAGATTTCCAGCGGTAAATATTGAAGTAATGAGGTAACAAGAGAAAGCTCAGGAAGGGTGGACAAATGGATAGATATAATTCAACACCGCAGACTAAAAACCAGGAAACGTTTAAAAAACTGAGTGAGCAAACTGAAGGAGGGGAGGAGTAAGGTTTGCAAATAAAATACTGGCAATTTGCATGATTCAGAAATACTGAAAGTAAATAAAAAGAACTTAATTATTTTAGATCTGATTTCAATCAATAAAATGACTGCAGGTATCTACAGAAATACAATACTGAAGATCCAATACTCACATACTAGTCAGCATGCACCAGAAAATAAAACCCATCTCCGCAACAGCCACACTGCATCTTCATTTATATCAGTAAGCATTTTAGAAAAAGGAATGAAGCAAAAGTCTGATAACAACTTCACACAGGATGTTTAAACATTCAGCAGTAAAAGGCTACTGAGTACATTTAAACTCACTGAGTGAAATCCCCTATGTATAACCTGGCTCCATTGATTTCACTTAGGAGCTTATGGAGTCTGACATTCACTGAAGTCAATAGAGCTGAACCATTGGGCATCATCTGCAGATCTTGCCCTGTACGCACAAAAATAAGAGTCAGACTTTGCCTACTTGGGTTCTGCACTCTTGAAATTATCAGCTTCTTTGAACTCCGTTGATTTACACTGGTGGACCTAAATCACAATCAGGTTTACATTGCCTTGCAAAAAATATGGTTGATCAAAAAGCGAGTATTTTCCAGAAAGCATTGGAAAGAAAATGTGAAAAAGAAAAACGGAAAAAGGTTGAATCTCTTAACCTTTTGCAGTCCCCAGAGCCAGCCTTGCAGTCCCCAAATCAAATACTGCACAAAATCTCCTTTGCAGCTGCCTGAACGTAACAAACTCCAGAAGCACTCCAACATAACCCCTTCCACTGTTTTGGGTACTCTTGGGTTTGTGCCTCAACCTCCTTTGACAAGACGTGGTGAGGCGCAGCCTCCAGAGAGGAAGGAGACTGCTCCTTCTCTTTTGGATCGGCTGAGCAGGCTGGTGGGGAGAGATGCTCAACGTGCGCGCTGTTTGACTGCAGACCACCGAGTGAAGCGACAAGAGAGACAGAGCATTAAACCGTGGTCACGAAAGCTCCAGGAAAGGCTGAGAAACTTCAGTGAGGAGCAAGGAGCAGCCTGTCAGGCCTCCGAGACAGAACAAACTCCTCAGGAACCAGAAGGGACTAACAGAGCCGTTGTGCTGCAACCAAGGAGATGACGGGTTAATTGTAACCAAGCATGGAAGCAAGGCAGGGTAACAGCTGTCTGACAACCTTTTAGTCCTACTGAAAAAAGTTAATTTTAACTATTTACACATATGAAGTTTGACTTTTTCAAGTTTAGAAGGCTTTTGGATTTCTTTGGGGAGCGTACTGCAGCAATAAAAGATGAAAACTCTAGGTAACAACAGATTCTTGCATCAGGCAGTTGCAAGCAACGTTAATTATAAATGGGGCAGGCAGAAAAATCCCCAGTAAAATTGATATGGTTTTTATATTTTCGTACCTCTTTCCTTTAGAAAAGTACCCCTACATGAACAGACCTTTTGAAAGAGCATCCGTTTCGTCACAGTCTAGTCAGAAAGTCCCTATCTATGACCTGAATCCTGAAAAGGCAAAGGATAAGGCATTAAGGAGACATTTGTAGCAACTTAACTGGGTTTAGATCTGCTTTTGTCTTTTTTAATTTGGTCTTACATTTGGGAGGAATAGAATCATAAAACTGGGCCTACCTGATCCCAGGTCCTGACACAATATTTCACATAGATCTGAACCTTCTCCATCCCACAGCAACTTCTTGTCCATCCTGATGTTACTATTTACTTATCCGCAAGGCCATCATCTCTACTCACTGCTCTGTGTCCTCAGCATGACAAAACTAACTAAGGTTTACAACGACAATCAAGACTCACTTCCACACCAGAGATATTCAACTGAAAATTCAGATTTCCTACAGGACACAGCAGAAATTAAGAGCTTTCTGGTTGCATCAGAATTGCATTCCACTGAAGGCGTTTACAAGATGCAGGTACCCTGTGAGGGTAACCTGGGAGACAGACACTGTTACCCTATCGGCCTCAATAAGCGTTGCTCACCCAAAGCTCACTTCTCTGGCTCCTGCTGGAAAAAACCTTTTTTTACCATACTTAATTTTCTAATTTGACTAGTTCTATTGATATGATTAGCATTAGTCATATGCTTAAACAACCTCGGTTTGCTGGACTAGCACTAAACATTCAAAACTGAGCCACAAAGGAATATCTCAAGTAACACAAAATACAAACCAGAGTCACATCTCACAGACAAATTTCTTTATTTTCTACCTATATTTTTTAACTTAAATCTGCTTATTTTCCACTTAAATTTTTTTTTATTTGAAAGAGATTCCTTACCTGGTAGGTGTTTGCAAATTCCACTTAATTCCATTACTTTAATACTCATATTGGAAATAGATTATCACCAGCTATTAATATGCTCTTGCATAGAAAACATCACTTAGCCAATTAAGAGGCACAAGGAGCATTATGTGACTTGTCACTTACAAAGCGAGTTCTCCTACCTGCTCGTTTCCAAACTACTCACATACCGAAATACATGTCTTTATGCATATTTTTAGTAAATGCATTCTCAGGGGTGTTTGTTCTTCAACATACTTATGAATAGAAATAGTTATTTACATATCTGAAATGAATAATTCAGTAATCGTACGCAACAAATAAATTGGTTTTGCTTAACTTCCATGAATCACAACTCTAAACTAACTAAAGGCGAAAGACAGAAATCTAAAGCTTGTTAAAATACATTTCAAGAAATTATACAGAGTCGAAGAGCAACCACAGCTAGACAATTTAATATGAAAAGCAGATTCTTCATGTAAACATCACGTAGAACAATAAACAGTCAGCTAGTAAACAACACACACTCCACCTTGTGGCAAGTCACTCACAAGTGTAACCAGATGTGAGCGCGTACGTGTGCCTGCCTTTCTCCACATATACACAGAAAACTGTTGCAAAGCTACCAGGCAAAAATTGGGAAACAGCAGAACTGAGGCTGCCCTTTTAATGTAACTTCTTCCCTCTTGGGACCATATGCAGTCCCTAATTAAATGGTCATAGTTTCAAAAGTCTCTTACCAGACCAAGCTGACAGAATGGGTAGAACTAATATTTCATTTCAGTTTCAGCGTTTAATATATGGGTTTGTATCATACTGACCAGAAACCATTCAGATCTGCTCTGCATATAGAATTCTCTTGTGCTGGTCAGCAGGTCTGATAGATCTGATACAGTAACTGATACAGTAAAATGCCAAAATTTCCCTTATTCTTCAGTAGAAATGAATTAAATTTTGGGGAAAAAATATAGCTATATTTTTATTTATATACATATACAGTATAATAATTAATATCATTTTATATATAAAATATTATTTATATCTTTATTATAGAGAGCAGACTTTTTGTTCTACTGAATTTTCTTCCATGCTATACACTGAGATAGGCATAGAAAATCACAAGTGTCATGCCAAACTAATAAGCCACACACTTCTATTGTAGACCACTGTAGATGAACTAACAAAGGAGCGCAAGCAAGAGACATAATCTGATTATTCACTTCTGGAAGCTTCTTTCTGTCTCACTGAAGCAGTGCTAGGTGTAAACTGTGACGTCAACCTGGAATGTATCAAGATTCTATCACCTCTTTAATATAACCTTAATTTCTTTCACTCTGATTTTTTATTTGTTCTTAGACATGGAGATCATGATACTGAAGAAGAAAACAAACTGGTTGTTCGTGAAGTAAACATAGTACAGCTATGCTAATACATAAAAATATTAGTAATAAAATTATTTTTAAATATGTATGTCTACATATGGATTGGGATGGAATAACAAATAAATTATAAAAGATAATAAAACAACCTTTTACTATATTAACTTCAAAACATGTAACTTTACAACATTGCCCTTGGACTTGATGGCCTAATGCATTATTTAAGTAATGAGATTTCCCTAGTAACTCTAAAAGTTATTAATACATGATCTCATTATTTAATCATTTCATGTTTCAAAATACAATCATCCATAATATGTCTCATTATATCACAATCAGAGAGCAGCTGATAATTAAAAAAAAAAGGAAAAATAAATTTGAGTTCAAAGCCTTGTTGTTTTTCTTAATGGCTAGTAATTTTAGATCTTTGTGCAGCAGCTCTCCCAACAATAGGGAATAGTAATGAATTTTTTTAAAACAAAAAGGTCTGCACAAAGTTGAAAGAAATCTTAAAATATTTTGGCTGAGTGTTGCAATTATACTTGGATCAGAATATTGCATGCCAAGTTTTCTACTTTGATACAATAATGAGAAGGGACACTGGAATAGGTAGAAATACACAGAAGAATAAAGATTTATAATTCCTCCCATTTCAGCAAGTCACTGCCTCATTTACATCTCCTATCAAACTGTAGATCTGAACAGAGACCTGTGGCTCACTGGGAATTAAATGAATTTATCTAAGTGTTAAAAGATTAACCCCTTCTTCCTTAACGATTATCATCTGATGACGGACTAGGGGTCTGACTGACAGAGCAATGCTCAAACAGGATAATCACTTGAAAAAAATGTTAAATTCTTTATTTGTCCATATCTCTATTTCATGTTCATAACCTCTGGGTTACAGGACGACTGGACCAAATATCCTCCCAAGTTCCCTTCCACCCTAAATGATTCCATGTTTCTAAGAAAGGCAAATATGTATATGACTAATACAACTCCAAAGCTTTTGAGTATGATCAAAGTTAAAAAATATTTAATAGGCAAAGGTATTGCTTTCTCTCTATATGTCAGACACTGAATTTCTATCTTAACTATGGGTCGTACAAAACCGATGAAGTATTCTCTCCAGGATATAGAAAATAGTAACATTTGTCAAATTTACATAAACACTGACACCTGTGTAACATCAGAACCAAGAAATCCTTCCCTCAGTCCAACTTTCAGGTAGGTCACTGGTCCTAATAAATATTGGTGCTTCACACCTTAAAACAGAAGCAAGGTAAAGCAGTGGAAGACATGGGGCAAGCAATTTTCAGGTTTTCATACTTTTTTGTTTTGAACACTCCTCTTTCTGAAAAGAGTAGTGTTAAGGTAAACAGTTTTAAAAACAGAGGAAGAATACATGTGTAAAGAAAGCTAGAATAAATTTTGCAAACCATTTACAAATCCATATCTTGTTTATATAAAATCAATAAGCACTCTTACGCATTTACTTGGTAGAGCCAAAATCATCTGGATTTTTACAACAGCTGCCCATCTGATGGCTAAATGAAAATGATACAGCTTTAGGAAAAACAAAAAAACGCCAAACTTCCAATTTTATGGTAATTTTATTCAATATAATTTATTTCACGTAACGGTGATACCATCATCCTCCAGTACTCCAGGTTAAATTCTGCAAAGAGCAGCAATATCTTTTCTTCCTCAGTCCTATAAACCTTTCCATTACAGCAGTGTCACACAGCAAATTCTACAGTGTGGTGCATCAAGCCCTGACAACAATAGTTTCTGATTTGCCTGTTAGTAGCTACTATCCTACTTTCAAGTGCAACAACTGACATAAAAATCTTGTGTGTTCAATAGTCAGTTGACTTCCACATTTCCATGCTTTTCATAGAAGCTAGACCAGGATACGGCGCACAGGAGTAGAAAAGACATGGTACACATGCAGATGGTTTGACACACAACTATTTTAATTAGTCAACCACTGAAACCCAAACCTTGGCAATGCATAGGAGAGTAATTATGAATGTGAAATTAAGCTAGATAGTGTGTAAGTACTAGAGTAACTTGTGGCATGGTTCATGATGCACGAAAGGCCAAATTGAGATACTAGGGGAGGAAATTAGCCAAGATAATTAATTACATTGTTCCAGAACTCAAGAAGCATGGAGATGAAGTGGCTTTCAGCATAAACCTGTTTTATCCACCATATAGCTTTTTCATGCATGTTTTCCTTTTTTATATATAGCTAGCTTCATTGGCAGTGTGCTAGCTTTGGAAAAAGTAAATAGAATTTTTGATTTAACAGCAAGTTTTATGATAAAATTATTCTTTTGGATAATCATTTCCCAGTAACATTGGACAGTGGAGAAAATGGCAATATTCTGTTGGTAAGAAAGATTCTTTTTTCTACAGGTGAGTTCCATGTATTCCTTTAATTTTATAAATATCTAGGTAGCAAACCTGATGGTGGAGGAATTAAAAGATAAGCAAGTTAAGCTTTTCTTCCTGTATTTTACTTTTATGCCTTAAAAACAATTACCATGAATGATCTATCTACAGGACCAGCTGATAGCAGAAGAGCAGGCTGCCTTGTTTCAAACCCTGCCCTTGATGAGATACTACTAAGGATGATATTGTTCAGCCTTTAGGCTATGGGATCAAGTAAGGAAAACCAGAGTAAGCATCTGTACCTGCGTAGTCACTGTAATGTAGAGTACCTCTCCTTCCGTAATTTTACTGTCTGGTTTATTTTTAGTTGTCCATCAATACAAGACAAGAACATAATGAAAAGCTTCTCTCTGAACAAGCAGTTTTCCCAAAGGTATGAACTGGTGACTTTGGTCTGTGTTCAGATTATCACTGCAACTGTGAAGCAACTTGGTTGAAGAATCAGGTTTGCAGTTTTCCAACTGCTTTATTTATTCAACTGTTATGGACTTACAGGGAAAAGGGAGACTTTAATGTTAACTTCTTCCCGTCCAAAAGGAACCGGAGTAAGGTTAAATATGACCTTGTACAAAACAAGTAATTCGATTAGTAGAGATTTCAAGTATGTGGTCAGCAATGTATTTTATCAATTGATAATCTTTCTTTTAATAAAGAACAGTTATTCTACTTGGGACTCAGAATATTCATTTTCACTGCTCTTCTATAAAGACACCATGGAAATGTTCTAATATTGACACTCGTGTTAAGAGATAGTTAATGTTAATATGCTCTTAATAACACTGGCTTTAATAAACGTACATGATTGCCATGCTTCATTTTCCTAAGGCATCTCTTTAACAACAAAAATCCATCATCATAGGGATGAAAACTAACACCAAATTCTGCCTGTGACCTTTATCACACCATGTAAGCTCCTGGTTCTTCAGTTTGCCTACTAAAAAGAAGGCTTGGAGTTCAGTTGTGTTTATGCAGTCATTATGAAGATGTCAGGAACAATGAGTATGTGACTAGTGTGGGAAAAAGTCCAAAGACAGGCTCCCACAGGAAAACAGAGAAGAAAAAAAAAAAGAAACCCAAAAAACATTTAATTATTCTCCATTAATTGAGTTGCATAAAGGGAAAGAAGGCACTGGTTTGGTTTTTTTTAACTTTCTTTTTCTTTTTTTTAGCTTCATGTTGACCAGAGTTCAGTTTCATTTATCATAAGGAGATGGACTAAGTAATACATGACAGTTTTGCATGACATGAACTAGGATCATTTTTAGCAAGTTGTGCTATTTTTATGATGACGAGCTATATTTATGATGATGAGGTATTAACTTCTGTCTTAAGCTTTTTTTTTTTTTTTTGAGTGCTTTAAAACCATTGAGTTATTCAGTTTAAAAAGACATGTATTAGTTTGCCAACATCACTTACCAAATTAAATGAATCTCATGACGAATGAGGATAACTGTAACAATATCCTCAATACAGAGGCAGAACCAGCACTGCAGATGTATTAAGCCTCATGAAATAAGCTTAATAAAGGCTTAATCAGACACTCATAAAATATTATACAAACAGAACCAAGCAAAAATTGATATTGTGGCTTAGGAACTTAAGTACTTATTATAAATAAAACTCTCTGTCACCGCAGGATTTTTATTCAACTGTGATAAAACCAGACATACTACTTAATCTGTGACAATTAAAAATGAAAAGGAAGATGCTTAATTTTCTGAAAAATCTAACATTTCTTGTCCACACTTTGTCTCCAAGCTATAGCTTTTCTATTCCTTTATTATCCCATTACGAAATTCCAGTTTCATCCTAACTTGTTACTGAAATTCCTCTGATATTTGGTGTTCTTCACAGCCTGTCATAACAGGATACATTGCTCATTCAATTCCTTTATGAAATACAAGGCTTTCTATGTTGTTCTTTTTATGACCAAAGGGTATGAATATAAGAAATTTACCTAGTATTAGTTATAATTGTTGTTGATCAAACAAAACAAAACAAAAAAATTGAAAAAAATAAGGTGGACTTTTAATTAGCTTTTCCATTCTGCAGACTTTTATAATTATCTCTTAATAAAGTTGACAGAGAAATCTGAGCAAAGTAGATAGAATCTGAATTTAGACCCTTCTCAGTAAGATCAGGTGATGCAAGGCTGATAAAACACTGGAAACACAAACCCAGTAAATAATATACGCTGATAGCAAGAAGAAATTGCCTATTAAGTTTAACTCTAAATGAAAGATTGTACCAATTAAATTAATTTTCCCATACTCCTTGACAATGATGCAAAGCTTAGAATTGCCAAGTGTAATGCTCACATGGTGAATTTCTGCTGATGGTAACAGTTTCTCATTTTCACTGCAAACTTCCTTTTGCTTCCAAGGAGCAGACGAGCGCACTGCATGCAACACATCCAACTCCCCCAGAGTATTATGGTCAACCTTAGATTACAATATCATCACCAGCACCACAGCAGGGAGAGAATGCTAAACTCACAGCTAGGCTTATTGCCACTTCCAGAGGCATGCTTGAGGATACCACCATTCTATAAGTGTTTTTCTTTCTCTCTTTGGTCCATCACATCTAAAACTGGAGAATAAACCCAAAATGTATGAACCTTAGCTTGTGACGTACTATGGTGATCACCATGAGTATTTGATCTTAATCAGGGACACTGTTAACATAAATATCCACTATGCTTTTAGCACTGGTTCTACTGTTCAGGTTCAGTGCGCCCTTTGGAAAGGGTGTGCTATAATAAGGTTTTAAATTAAGAATAAGGAAAAGACCATATTGTACCTATTGATAAAGCAGTAGTAAACTGCAGAGAAATCAATAGAATTTGTAAGGTTTTGGTTTTTACATCGGGCTGTGTCCTGAAGCATAATACAAAACCCTGGTGAAGCTTCACTCTTCACACAGTTGTGATGTGATCTGAGGGGTACATGATTTAACTGTATCCCTCATCCCCACTAAACCGAAGACTGTAATTATTCTAGAGATTAGCTTTGGAAACCCTGTATCACTGCTTTTAGTTTCAGTTGACTTCCATCCAAATTTTATACTAGTTTGTTTTGGGTTTTTTTCCCCCTCACTTGTGTACTTTCAGAGTTAGTCATTACTAGTAATGTTATCCAAACACATATCCAAACAGGGGAGCATCACTTTACGACAGATGAAGAATCCTAGACTGTCAATTATAACTCATCCTGTGAATGAGTGGTGGTCATGCTGAGTGAGATGCTGTCTGGGGACTTGGCTTGTTTAATAAGTCTCATTTTTATACCTGCCTATTTCCCCAGAAACCCACTCTATCATTAAAGCACCTAAGCATCTTCCAAATATTCTCCCAGATCTAATTATAATAGATATTTATTATTGAAACAGCTTATGTTTATTTTAATATGGATCGCATAGCTCATGCTATGATTTCAATTTAAACTGCTTTATAATCTCTCTTACAGACAAAAAGTAACAGATTTACTAAAGACACACACACACAAGCCTGGTTTCAAACTAAAACTGGACATCGCATGACACTTCAGTGAGCTTTAGCAACAGCACTGTGTAAACTATGCTTATTAACAGAAACAAGGAAAGTCCAAGTCAACGATTATAAGGCATTGTATTACAGAAGATAATTTTAGGGATGCTGTTATAAAATTATATTTAGTGTGTATTATTATAAACTTGAAAAGGACCACTGATTAAACATATGTTAGCAGCCTACAAAAATATGATTGGCACAGAGAGGATGACCAGACCTTGTTTGATCTCTGGCTCTTCCGCTACAGGCTTAAGGCAGGATTCTTTGAAACAAAGAGGAGATGCTTCTTCACACACCAGACAGGCTGCAGAACTTGTCACGACTTAGTGAGAGAGCTAAAAGTTTACATCTGTTTAGAACAGGCTAGACATATTCATGGGAAGAAAATCTACTGAGGGTTATTAATGCAATTAAAACCATCTGTGACTGGGGAAATTCCTGGATTGCAAACTGCTGGAGGCAAGAAGAACATTTTGAGGAAGTACCACTATGTCTGTCCTGGTTTTATACTCTCTCCTACATCTGCTTTTGACTCTCTTGAAGAGAGGCTACCGAGGGATGGGCTGTGGGGCTGCTTCGGGATGCCTTTCTTGTACTGAGAGAAGCAAACAGGCATATTCTGGATACCCATCCTTCAGCAGGGTAGAACGTAGTTAATTGACTGCTAAAAAAATGACGTGTGCCAAAGAGTAGTCATCTTCATGGTCTCAAAACCTTTCCCATGCACAAACCTGCACCTCCTCAAAAAAACAGATTAAACAAATTCCATGTTGGAAGTCCTTAGCTAGGAACACATGGGCAATTTGGTCTTACGATGAAGAACAAAAGTTCTGGGAAGCTCCTTCTCAGCAGGATTTAGTTATATCTTCTGTGCACTCAGATAGGAGTGGGCAAAATAAATACACTGACAGCAAAACAAGACCCACAGCACGTCTCCTTGCCTCATTTCTAGGGACATACTGATTAGCGATATGTAAGTATGATGTCACATAAAAATAAATATATTCAGACTTCAACATTCATAAATCGTTGCCACAAGCCTGATGACTAACACAAAAAAAGTTGAGAAAAATATGAGTAACAGCAAAATGATAAATGCTTCCTGCTTTGTTGACTGAGGATTTTTGACACAGATGAAAAAAGGTGAATTTACAGTCAAGACCAATGGGGTGAGTTTAGGACAACAAAAGGCCGTCAGACCCTTCCCCTTAAGCACTGTTAAGTTCACATTCAAAATTTAACTTTTTCATCTTTGTTTTGGCTTCTCCTTGTTTGTGAGGCGTTTTATCAGAGGTTCTGAAAAGAACTGATTAACAAAGTTATAGTGGGAACATGATGCTACGCTGTGCAGTGATCTTTACTTTGGGACCAGTGAAATCCTGCAATTTATGTATCACTTTTTTTCTGAAAAATGGATTCCTTAGTTTTTTACAGATTAAGTCAATTGTTCTAACCAGAAGCCCTTTGGTACAAATACCTTTGAAATAAAATGTAGGTACCTGCTGCTTTCTGGTATGGGAGCTTCTTACTGCAGTTCTCAGATACCCAAAAGATGCAGGGCAGCAAGTACACAGAGAAGCATTTCTCCAGCAGCTATGGACTCGTGAAGCTCAAAAACTATGCAGTATGGAAGAGGGAAGAGTCAATGACCTGAGGCTACACTGTGGCAATGGGGCTCTGTTTGTATAGGAAAATCCTGTGGCCTTCTCAATGAAAATGGTTTAAATTGCCTATCTTTACTAGCTAGATCTGCGTGGTGAATCAAGAAAATGTTTTTTTCAGAACTGCACTAAAGTCCTCAGCCAGCTTGGAGTCACAGCACTCCAGAGTGGGAAGGAAATGTAAATACACATACAAGATAATAATTTGTATTTCAGCCAGCCTATATGCATTTTCCATGAATTCTCAGTGTGCTCAGTATTCCGTATAATACCCCCAGTGGCCTCTGGATAACATTCTGTCTGTTAGCTCCTCTTTTAGGACTCCTATTTTCTTGTGGTTTAAGGCTCTCTGCCAAGGCTCATCTTGATTATATACATTATTTCCCACCAACAGAGGGGCTGCTGTGGTCTATCAGGTTCATACACAGTGTGTTATTGACAATATTTTACATCATCCTAAACAGAAATTTGCCTCAAACCATAATGTGTCTCTGTTAATTAATAGGGTTTTCATAAATTTCTATTGAAGACTTAACTGGCTGTTTGTTTTTATAAATCATGAGACTAGCTAACAGATAACAGATGCTGATTTTATCCTTCCTCCCATTTGTTACTTCACATATTATTTCTTTATAAGACCAATCATTGATTCATCAGCAGAATACTCAGTCCAGTTTTTTACCATTAAATTTACACAATATCAATGATGAAAGTATCTCAAATGCAAAGTAAAAACTTTATATTATTCGGACAATTTCCTATCCAAAACATGCTTTACAAGACATTATTAATGAAATGTTTCTGACTCATCTCATTAAAATATAAAACCCTTCACTCCTAGCTCTTCACCAGTTTCCCAGGAAAAGGCTTATTTTTGAGACATACTGAGTCCTTGATTTTCAACTTATCTGAGGATTTAGATTGCGAGTTGAGAGAGGATTCACAATGAAAGCCAAACACCTCTTATTACAGTAACCAGAAAAGAAACAATTTCCAGAGATGAACAATCATTCCATGGCCATAGTTTACACATATTGAAATGCATATGGATCATAAATACGTAGAAGAAATCCAGAATTTAGGATATCATGGTAATTTATTAAATGGTAACAATTGTTTTGGGATGCATGCCCAGCACGTGTTTAATACCCCTATTCTTCACATGCAAGGATATAATATGCTTAGTATTATTTTGTCCTTCTTTTCAAGTTGCAAGCAAATAAAACATTATAGTTTCTGGAGAGTTTCTTCTTCATAGCTTTTTCTCCATAATATACTTTTTGGATCAGAATAATGTTTTCAGAAACTTCTTTCCTAGACAGGCTCACACCTTGAAATATATATCTGTACGTAAAGAATAAAATCAAAGCACAGAGGAAGAAATGACTCTCACTCTGGAGGACAAAGCTAGAGTAAGAGTCGTCTCTCACCAGCAGAGAGGCATGACCTCAAACCGGAGTAACTCCCAACCTGGCTGTCTCACAGCGTTATCATATGTCAGTCTTTTCAGGGTCAGTGACTGGCGATAACATCCTAAGAATTCTCTAGTTTCCTAACTGTCTCTGACACTTATGAATAAATATCTCCTTGTCTAACCTTGCCACTTCTATCAAGTATGTGGTCTGCAGGAAGATGCATTAGAGGCTCTGAATGCTCAGTTTTGAAAATAAAAATAAAACATATCATATGAGCTAAGTACAGTTCATTAATGAGATGACCTGTAATCAGATTTTCTCCTTACAATATGGTCACAATAAAATCATTAATTTTCCTAATAACCTTTTATTAGCCAGTCTCAAGAATCCATCTTCCGACTTCACCTTTCAAACACATCACTTCCAGCACAAAGCTACTCCTGAGAATACTTTTTTTCTCAGTTTCTCTGATCTCATCCTTTCCTAGTTCTCCTCCCATTGCTTTGATCTCTACTACATCAAGTTTAGCAGAACCTTGTAATTTTTTATGCAGGATTTTTTATAGGAGTTTTGTAGGGCTTTGACTACGGTTTTCTTTTTTTTTCCCCTCTACATTTTATCTCCAGGTTACATTGTCCATAGCTGTGAGTTCCACTAGCATTAACTGATATCTGGATGATTCACAGCCTCAATTGTAAAGCAACTCGTCCTAACTAAAATCTTTCTGTGGGCTAAAACAAAGCTCAAACTTCCTTCTTCCTAGTAAAACAAAGCAAAAAAACACCCAAACCCTGATAAAAGTCATGGTCTGGCAGTATCCTGAGACGACTTCCCATTGTGCTAAATGACAGTGGCTCATTCATCCCTTGTACATCATCTGCTATCATTTATCTTAAGAAATTGGGGCAAACATCTTCATTTTAGCTTTCTGTTTGTACAGCTCCTACATCAACACGGTCTCTGATGCTAGTACGGTAACACAGGTAGCAACCAACAGCCAGGGTTTCTTTACCCTCCAGTATTCTCAGCAAAGGCCAGCTGGATACCCAGCACACACAGTGATTTACACCTCGAGCTCTCTGAGTGACTCTCACAGACTTCTATCTTCAGGGGTAAAATAAAATGAATCATCACAGAATCATAGAATGGTTTAGGTTGGAAGGGACCTTAAATATTATCTAGTTCCAACCCCCCTGCCATGGGCAATGACATCTCCCACTAGACCAGATTGCTCAAAGCCCCATCCAGCCTGGCCTTGAACACCTCCAGGGATGGGGCATCCACAACTTCCCTGGGCAACCTGTGCCAGTGTCTCACCACCCTCACAGTTAAAAACTTCTTCCTGAGAGCTAATCTATATCTACCCTCTTCTAGT
>VYXH01005062.1:298223-319310 GCA_013397275.1 Burhinus bistriatus | reverse complement strand
GAGGAGAGGAGAGGAGAGGAGAGGAGAGGAGAGGAGAGGAGAGGAGAGGAGAGGAGGAGGAGGACCACGCACTGGGATGCAGAGACATAGAGAAACCTAACGCAAGAGGCTGGAGAAAGGCAGGGACAGAGCTACTGCACAGCAGCGTACACCTTTTCTTAACAGGAAAGGCAACACTGAAGCATTCCCTCTTCCCGGCCTGACACATAAATTTGTATTTTCAATGCCCAGGAATGGCAGCTTGCCAGCATGCATAAAGTGAGAGACAGAGGAGAGCCTGCCCATGACTCAAGCTCAGTAATGAGGAGAAAGCATATCAGAAGCTGGGAAGCAGGAGTATGTGTAGAGTACTCCTTAACATCGTAGATGTAGAAGCTTTTTGTCCATTTATTCACCCCTTTCTGCACTCTTTGAATTATCTTCCACAAGGCTTTCTTTTTAAAAAATCAGGCATTTACAGTGCATATATCACCATTTTAACACACAATGTAAAAGTTTCCCATACATTAGTCCCGTATCTATATGTTGTCTGAATTTCGCAAGTATTTCTTGTGGTATACATACCAGAGTTGTATATTGTATCTAACTGGAAACTGTTGTTGAACTGCCTTGATCTCTATATCCTCTGTGGAGACACTGATTTTCTGAACACAGCTCCTCCTCTCCAATTCACTTCATCTCCTTTTCCTGGAGGAACATGTTTATATTGGGCCATACTGACTCCAAAGGACCACACTAAATCCAGTCAGAAGTAAAACCTTTAAATAGAAGATATTGTATATGTAGGACATCAGTCAGCTCCTTCGATCTACTGATCTGCTTCTAGTGCACCTTCAGCAACTGAATACGGGATCATGTTCTCCATCTCTGGATGACTGGTGAACTGGTATCAGGTTTGCCAAGTCATTTTGTTCACTTTTATGAATTGCGAAAATGCATTAGTGCTCTTCCAGACTTCTGCAATCTCTCCATTATTTAAAGATACATTAAAAAATTAATACCACTGGACCAGATGTTTCCTCTGCTAATTCTTAGGGTTCCTTAAAACATATGGGTATGTTCTTTTCAAGATAGTTATGCTTTATATTGTTATTCATCCTTCTACTTAAATCATTAATTAGTATTTTATTGCTTTCCTATCAGTGGTATATATTGTTTCCTTCTCTGAATCATACAGCAGCTATTTTGAGGGATTAATGTTGATGGTTTAATTTCTGTTGCCAATATTCTGAAGACCTGGATTCAACCTACAAAGCTGTTACAGCTTAGTCAGTGGGTGGCCAAAAATTCAAGAATCATGAGTCTAGGAGGAAACTGGGCAAGACAGAAACTGAATCTATATCCTAAGGGACCTTTGGCAACCAAGACACACATTTACACAGTCAGCTAAGATATGATAGAGAGGACAGACTAGGCATAAAATGTGAATTCTCTAAGCCCGTACACAGGTTGTTTTTTAATTCCTGAAATTTTGGAGCATGCAGCGTGAAGGGATTCTTATGATGAGCAGGTGGGAATCTCCTGGGCTGCCCTCCCAAAATCCAGCTCCGAAATTCTGCCTGGCAACCCTTGCAGCATGGACAGTTTGCTGAGTGCTTGCCATGCACCTTGCTCTCTCTCACATCTGCAGTGCCGGATTTTTCAGGTCTTCTGTATTGATACTGTCCTCTTAATTGTAACATGTTTTGTTTGTACCTTTCACCAGTTATTTTTCTTCTGGGTTATAAAGAAACAAAAAACCAGCAAACACAGGACTTCTATGTCTTGTATTCTGGAATTCCTGATGGAAGGATCTTGCTGACAAGAAACAAGATTTTTTGCCAGTTATCTATACTACACTATCATCTGGAGATCCCCAAACACTTTCAGTCTAAGCTGGAACAAACACATGGTAAATGACACTGCCTACTGTGAAGAGCTTACTGTCTCAAAAAGATGGAAAAAGAAATATAATTGCACCATTTTTTGGTAGCATAAAGTGATGTCTATTGGCTTAATCATGAAACACAAAATGCCTGGCAGTAAAGCAACTTAAAGCTGATCTCCAGAGGTCTTCTCCAAAACCTGGTGTTCCTCTATATAGACTCATTAGTCACTGATATTTAGAATTCTATGATTGTTTCCAGTATTGTGTTGAAGTTAACTTTTATGAATCAGAACAGTGAATCAATTACAATATCTCAGAAATGATCCTTCCTTCTATTGGTAGGGCACATTGCTGAGGGTCTATCGTCAAGTGCCTTTACAAATAAAGGACTCCAGGGTTCTCACTCCTGAGACAGTAATTACAGCTTAAAGAAGCTGGAAAGCAATTTCATAGACTTTAAGGATCATATGATGGAGAAAAAAAAAAAAAGTAATTTTATTTTAAAAACCTAGAAGAAGTAATAGCTGCTGGTTTGATCTGCCAATTTATTCCAGCTATCTGAAACAGGAATGTTATCTTTAACTTACATCAATCCTTCCTAGACACATTCACCACTGAAAACTTAACAAGAAAATTAATTAAACTGAAACAAGCAGACAAATTAAAAAGACTCACTAAATTCACTAAAACACCTGATGAGGCCATCACCAAACAGAAGATACTAATGAAGAAACATTTCTTGGAAAAATATCCAACATCCTGAAATTGCTCTGTGAAAAAAAAAGAAACACTGATGGTTTTCTTCTGAAGCATTTATTACTAATTTCAACATGATTAAAGAAAAGAAAAGAAAATATATTTCCCTGCTCCTTTCCAATAAAAGTGATTACTTAAAAGGAAGGGCAAAATGGGACACTGCAAGGGCATACTTCAGGCAAAGCAGTCTTTTAGCACATCTAGTACTTTGAGATACCTGCCTCATTCAGGCTAAAATGTAGTAAAGTCACCAGATCCTCAGTGCTAGAAAATAAGATGAAAAAATACAGCACTTTTAATTTGGGGCTGATGCAATTAATAAAAATAACCTTACTTTGAGTCTTCCCATTGAAAAAAAATAAAGTTAACGTCATCATTAATGATCTGGATCCTTTGCTCATATCTCTTCACAACTCAAGGCACTTTTCCTGTCCTCTTTTGTATGGAAGTGGGAGAGCAGATCCATCCCCTGCCAGTAGCAACTGCCCATGAGAGCTTGGCAGTGGTGTCACGCAGCATCCTTAATACCCTGCCAGCTAAACAGGGATAACAACACCTGCCTATCTCGCAGTGGTTTGGGAAGACAGATATAATAGAGAGGCTAAAACACACAGAAATCTTAAATCCCAACCAACCTTGGGAAATTACTTCCCAGATGAAAAGATTTTACTTCCAAGATATTTTCCTTATGCTCAGTTTAAATCTTAGCTGTTGTGATTCCATTCCCCTTGCTCCAGTTACACCCCACTGCGTTACCCTGAACACATCTGCCTTTTTCACACGTGCACTTCAGTATTCCCCAAAATCTTAACCCCTCACTGAAAATACATTTTATCTCCAGTACTTTGCATAGACTTTTTTAACCCTTTGCTCTCAAATCAACTCTTTCTCGTTTAACATTATTCGTAGGTTTTACTTTGACTTCTTTCTGATCTCTCAATATTTTAGTATGCCCAGTACTCTATGTATTGTGTGCCCTTGTTTAAAGAAGTACATCAGTGGTGTGATCCCACTAATAGAGTGTAAATATGTTTTTAATATGGTTTATTTTTATTAATAATAATAATAATAATAATAATTATATGCGAAGTCTTTGTCTCTGTCAGCATTGCCTGGACTTACTACACTGTAATTCAGAATATTAACGATTACATTTATGAAGCAACGTTTTGCTGAGCTGAGTCTCCTCTTTTTTCTTCTTTTTTCTTTTTCTTTTTTCTTTTTTCTTTTTTTCTTTTTTTTTTTAATTTATTGGTTTTGTTCTGTCAAGCTTCTTTCTGCCCCTCTGTGGTTTTGTACCTTTAGAGGTATTTGAAACCAAGCTTTGTATCACATGCAAATTTAATGAACATGCTGACTGCCTCCTTCTTCCAGATCATTAACGATGATGTTAATCCAGGCCAAACTTAAAATCTCTCCCCCATGATACTTCATTAGACACCTCTCCACAGTTTAACGTCCCTGGCCAAATTTACTCTTATTGTAAGCAAAGGATAATTTCAATGAATTTTAAAAACTTGCACCAGTGTACGCGGGCAATGAATCTGGCCCATTACCTTTCACCATTAACCTTTGTTTGCAGGCATGTATTCACTTTACAATGGTGTGAAAATGTGTAAAATCAGTTGTAATTCATTTTGCAACTAAGACTTCACGCAACAGTATCTGATATATCATTAAATTAAGTGCATTACTGTTGCTGCTATCAGTCTCACTAAAAAAAAAAGACCACTCATAAGAGGTTTTCCTTTCTGTTAGGAATTATGATTACAAGTCTTGGTCAAATTTATCTCATTCCAAGTACAGCAAACTTGCAGCAATCAGTCAAAATCTATTGAATTGGATAGTCAGTTTGATTAGGGCTGTGCAACTCTACAGCATTTCTGTTGACTTTAGGTGACATGACATTCTACATTACTACAAAACAGTTTAAAAAAAAATAAATAAAAGGAATGAAAGACACTTGGCTGACTAACCCAGTCTTCTATGCACTTGCCATGCACCATTGAAACTGGGAAGCAATATTATGACAGTACTGATGATGGAAAAGCAAAGACACACAGAGAAGAGACAGAAGCATGTAGGACATTTTATAGTCCAAAGGGATAATTGCAGCCCAAACAGCAGACAAATAAGCTCCCAAAATGTGAGGTACTTAAGCATTTCATAATGGATCTATGTGCCGCATGGAAAGCTGTTATGGGATGACAGTATTCATTCTTCACTTTCCAAGCTCAGCTATTATTGATGTCACTGCCACCAGCAGTAGACTGCTGGGTACCTGCTCATGCAAGTGGAGGGTCCCGAGCCCAGGCCCACCTAAAGAGACCCAGACTCACCTCCCTGCCTGGAGAGTCCCCTACACAATTAACTAAAAGCTGCTCACTGTCAGAGAGGGATGAGAATGAAGGTATGTTCATCAGGGGGCAAGGACACGTCCCACATGAGGACAGGCTGAGCGTTGGGGTTGTTCAGCCTGGAGAAGATAAGGCTCTGGGGAGACCTTATAGTAGCCTTCCAGTACCTAAAGGAGGCCTACAGGAAAGATGGGGAGGGACTCTTTATCAGGGAGTGTAGCAATAGGAGGAGGGGTAATAGTTTTAAGCTGAAAGAGGGTAGATTTAGATTAGATATTAGGAATAATTTTTTTCACTGTGAGGGTGGTGAGACACTGGCACAGGTTGCCCAGGGAAGTTGTGGATGTCCCATCCCTGGAGGTGTTCAAGGCCAGGTTGGACGAGGCCTTGAGCAACCAGGTCTTGTGGAAGGTGTCCCTGCCCATGGCAGGGGGGCTGGAACTAGATGATCTTTAAGGTCCCTTCCAACCCAAATCATTCTATGATTCTATACTCCATCCTCTTCTTTCAAGTTTTTTTCAATTTGTAGGAAACAAATTTAATTTATATTGTACCCAAGGAACTAGTGAAGAGTGAACACAATTCTGAAGCCTAATAAATGGGCAGCTCAGCTGAAGGGCAGGAGACCTTCTTGCTTTGTACATATTGTTCAAGTGTCTACTTAATGTACAAACCAGCCATGCCTTGTACAAACTGGAACAGACACCCCATTGTACCTAGTGTAACTGGTTTACTGTGTTCTCTCCAACAGCAACCAACAGAGGATATCCAGGGAAGAGTATCAAATAAGGTACGCTAACAATGATACTTTTCCAACCTTCAATAATTTGCCATTCAAGCATAACCTGAGTCCCATGGGGTGATTCCCTGTTTAAGATCCTTGCTTTGTAAACTGGTTCAGCACCCTTGACTGTAACCTCAAGGCATTCGTGAAGATCTGCAGCTGTGAGTTCCAGCCTAGCTTCATGCTGGGATCCCACCTCCTTTCTCCAGTTCAGCCTGTTATCTGATAGCTTCACAGGATGCTTCCTACTTCTTGTAGTGGAACAAACAGGCTGGTCTTACCACATTCACACAGTTTACACAGACAATAGCTGGATGCAGCCCCTCGAGCAAGCAGTTGGAAGGGTTCTGCTGCCTTAGAATTAGCATGTATTGCAAAGACCAAGTGAGGTATAGAATGTAGTGGAAAAAGATGCCAACATACTGTAAGCACTGTAAAAAAAAAGAACTATGATGTTATCCAATTATCAGTGTAATATGAAAACAATTGACTCTCTAAAGTCAGCAAATGTCTGATGAGTTTGGAAATGCTTTTAAAATGTCAGTCTTAAAAAGTATTTCTTTGCTTTATAATCTTTCTCCTCAGCTCTGTCCACGTACTGCTTTTCATTTTACTTCTGTGCCTGTAAAAGATGTACCCTAGGCCAAATACCAAAGACTAACAGTGTCCAGAGAATAACAGACATTAAAATAGTCCTCTTTTTTTCTTTTCCTTCCTTCAAGAAAAGCATTTTGTCTATCGTCAACATGATAATGCACAAAGCGTGCCAGGGCCAGTAAATGGAGCTTTCACAGAAACAAAGGATAATTTTTTCATGTTGTTTATAACAAGGGAAAACAGTTACTTAATATGAAGTGATATACAGAATAGATTTGCAGGTAGAAGAATCAGCTGCAATTCTGAGCAGTCACAGTATCTTAGTTTCAATTAAAAGAGGTGAAGTTCTAAAGTGCAGAGAGTTTCACTAACCACCAATTAAACAGTGCTGCCAGAGGGAAAAGGAAAGCGAGGAATGAAATGTAAAACATTGCTCGTGCCCTTTGTTACACAGAGACATTCATTTCTTGTCCAATGAAAGGATATCTGTCTCACTGCAAAGCCACTCTCCAGCCCATTTATAATTATTTTGTGGCTTCTTTTGCTAAATAGAAAAAAAGGAATAGATTTTTTTTTTTTGGGGGGGGGGGTGGAAAAAAAAGCTATTTCTTATCCTTTTTCACAAAGTCTATAGGCTTCCTGTATACATGATGGGAACTGCACCTTCTTTAACAGTTTCCAACAGCTGTCACTAAAGAAAACTTAAGTGACAAGTAAAGTAAATTGCTTTTGTTAACCCATTGCCCAAAGAGTTTCACACATAGGTACACTGCTCCAGGTCTTTGATTTCCTGCACGTCAGTTGTTGGAGTGGTCTGTTAGTAGCACAACACTCATCATTCCACCCCACCAGATCCACAACTGATTGCTTGGACACAATACAGAGATACAGATTCCTCTTTATATTACTTTTCTGCCTCATTTCTAGTAGTTTTAAGAATTTTTGTCTTCGATGTTAATGAGTGCAGGGTTGGTCCCTCAGTACTTAGCCTTGTTTTTTTCAGTCAGATTAACTGCCAATTAGTGATAATTGGACCTGGCAACATTTCTGTTGATGGACACATATGTACCGTGAGACAGAACGAGAGCACTAATTAATTTCAGATAGGTCACTTCTGGCTGTCAATTTTTCTTTAAACTCTAGGTATGTCCACATAATTCTTGCTTCAAATTAAATTGGTCAGAAGCTATTCAGTCTCAAATGTAAAATTGGACAGTACAGTTAAAACTGCTGTAGTTAAATCTGAACAAATATTGACTTTTCTATGTGTGGATGGGTCCAGTTGCCAGGTGGGATCCTTTTTTTTGTTCATCTACTCTGCAAGTCATTGCTTAGGGATGAAACTACCTGGTCCGTTTGCAGTTCCTTTCATTTCTCAGTTCCTCTGCAGGCTGCTGCAGCGTTTGAACTGCAGAGACTTTTGGGCAATGCTTAAATCAAAAGATGTAGTGAGAAAGGAAAAGGCTTTAATTGTTGGTTTGATAGGTTCTATACACATATTTCTACTAGTATTGGACTTTGAAAGGCTAAAAATGAACCTGAAATTTAAGCCCCTTTAACATTTAGTGTTCTTACACCTAATACAAGTGAAAGAATGAATATGCCAGACCTCAGAGACCCCATAATACTTTTAAATTAAGTCTAAAATGTAACCAGTCATCTTTCACTGCTGAATTTTAAAAGCTTTTTTAGGAGCAGGTGCCTCTACTTCTGGGGAGCTCATGCTGTTTACACATTTTTAGAGGTGTTTCTCCAATGTGAAATTGTCTGTCTCTAGTTAAATTCTCTATCAGGAGGCTTTTCGGCTCTTGCTGTATTTTTTTCTTTCAGTGAAACATTAAAGTCTTTCTTAAGACAACAGAGTTGAACCAGGCTTTCAAATTTTGTCAGTAATCTAATTCAAGGACATTTCCACCTTTTTAACCAGGCCATCAATAAAGGTCATGGAGGAATCCTGGTAAAAAGTAAAAATAAAATAAAATAAAATAAAATAAATAAAATAAAATAAAATAAAATAAAGATATAAATCTATATAATGTTTTTAATTGATTGCTATTTTTTTCCCTAGTATTTTACAACCTGGAAAATATATTTTATATCCATAAAGGCTTTACATCCTGTAATTAAGACAGCTTTCAGAAAATAGAAGTGACACTATTAGCCACTACAGAAATTAAAACGATAACTGCAATAAAATGCAATTTAAAATGTTATCATCTCTATCTGATAATTTACTGGAGGGCGTACCTTCTTCCCTTCCGCTGCTTTCATAGGTAAAGTGACTTATTTCTGGAAGTAAATATCCTAAATATTAGAAGTCTGACAAGTAACGTCACACTTCAATACTCACTAGAATAAAAGAACCAAATTTCATGCTTGTAAATCAAAGAACAGGTCTGTAAAATCCCAAATCAATATAATATTTAAACATTTTTAAAATTCTTTTTAACTCTGTGATATTCCATTCCAATTCTGCTTTTATATTTGGTAGATGATAAGGATATGTGCAAGTCCTTGATTTCCTCTCCAGTGAACACCATTGTACCACTTCAGACTTCTAAGTGACACCTTCATGGCCAGGATGGTCCAGAATCTCGACCAAGATGTTTTCCAGTGAAAAAGAAATTTTACAGTTGATAAAAAAAAGACATTTTTTAAAGTGGTGCTTTTGTTCTAGTGTAAATAGTGAAATCTCTAAGTGATTCATTTCACTTGTCTTGCCTTCTTTCACTGTTGTATAAAAGTTTCATTCTCTTTTTTTTATTTTTGAAATCAAATCCACAGAAAGTTTTAAAGGTTGGGAAAATTTGTGAATGAAATACACATATAAAGATCTTGATTTCTCATCAACTCCAATAAAGATATCGACCATAGACACAACAAAATATACACCCCATAGAGTTCAGTGACAGTAAATTTTACAGTTTTCTCCTTCTCCTCCTCCAGGAAAAATGGATTTGTATTTTGCTGTTCCTTTAGTGCATATACTGAGCTGACAATGTAATCTGATTTGTTTCAGATCATGTATCAACAGAGGTGATGGAGTCACACACCCTGCAGAATTTACAATGTAAACTGATTGACATTCATCACAGAAGACACGAAGTGCAGCAAAACAGCTATTGAGTGCTGAAAATGTAATCTATGTTTAGGATTATTTTATTTTAAGCTTTTTATGTCATCATTCATCCTTTCCACAACAAATAAAAATAAAAATAAAAATAGCACAAATTTTCTTTTCCTCTTTTTTTCTTCTTTTTTTTTTTTTTTCTTTAAAAAAAAGTCTTTCCTGATTTATGGTTTAATTTTTATGTGTTTTTATGTGCATAGCTAAATCATTTAGCCTTTACTCAGCAATAAAATTAAACCAGTGTAAGAAAAAAGAGTGGGGATTTTTTAGGTTTTAGGGGGGGTTGGGTTTTGGTTGGTTGATTGGTTTGAGAGTTTTTTGGGTTTGGGGTTTTTTTGTTTTGTTTTGTTGTTGTTGTTCGATTTTATCTTGGAATATTTTATTTCTATACATATATCCACACATCTGTATAAAACTCCTGGGTGAAACCCAGCCTGCCCATGATTTAGGCTCTCCTTCACTGTAACTTTGTAAATCTGGAATATTAGGATGGGACAGGAGATCTGGTCTACCTAAAATTTCTGCCAGAGGTCAGTCCGCAACCAAATAAAAAGAGATGGGCAACCAGAGACCTCTTGAAGGAAATCCACTGTATGTAATATAATTTCCTTGATACACTGGCTGCACTGTCATCTCTAGAGAGCTGAATGCTTTGCCTGTATGAACTCTGTTTGCCTGCACTGAGAGTTTGCCTCCCTGCTCATTTGGGATCTAGCTTGCTCAGTAAGCTTTAGAAGGACATGGGACAGCATGGGAGCAAACCCACATGTCCTATGACTGTGCTCCATCCTGCTGGCTATGGTGTACCCCAATTAAAGGTACTTTCTATTCCTCTTCTTGAGGACTCAAAAGTCTTTTGTAACTTGTTTTTGTTGGCAACAATCACCCATAACTGTTGAAAACAATCATCAGTGCCAGGAAATGTTGTGGAGTTTCCATTGTTGGAGATATTCAAAAGCCATCTGAACATGGTCCCGGGCAACTGGCTTTAGATGGCGTTGCTTGATCAGGGAGGTTGGACCAGATGATCTCCAGAGGTCCCCTCCAATCTCAGCCATTCTGTGCTTCTGTGATATGCCCCTGGATGCTCATGTCCATGTGTACTAATGGATTAGTTGATTACTTAGCACATCATATACGTTATTTAATACATTTAGAGATAAGTCCAGAGGACCTCAAAAAAGGTTGTACTGAATCCATTGTGCAGTGCACTGTGCAAGAAGAATAACTGTTACCTTACCCATGAGCCAGCAATGTGCCCTTGTCGCCAGGAAGGCCAATGGAATCCTGGGCTGCATAGGGAAGAGTGTGGCCAGTAGGTTGAGGGAGGTCATGCTCCCCCTCTACTTGGCAGTGGTGAGGCCACAACTGGAATACTGTGACCAGTTCTGGGCTCCCCAGCTCAAGCGGGACAGGGATCTTCTGGAGAGAGTCCAGCGTAGGGCAACAAAGATGACTGGGGGATTGGAGCACCTCCCTCATGAGGAAAGGCTGAGAGAGCTGGGACTCTTTAGCCTGGAGAAGAGAAGGCGGAGGGGAGACCTTATTCTTGCTTCTAAGTATCTAAAGGGTGGGTTGAAGGAGGATGGAGGCAGACTCTTTTCAGTGGTTCCCAGTGACAGGATGAGGGGCAACGGGCACAAGTTGAAACATAGGAAGTTCCATTCAAACATAAGGAAAAACTTCTTTACTGTTAGGGTGACCGAGCACTGGAACAGGCTGCCCAGGGAGGTTGTGGAATCCCCTTCTGTGGAGATTTTCAAGACCCGCCTGGATGCAGTCCTGAGTAATGTGCTCTAGGCATTCCTGCGTCAGCAGGGGAGTTGGACTAGATGATCTCTAGAGGTCCCTTCCAACTCTGAAAATTCCATGATTCCGTGATTTTCCACACTGCAAGAATTAAAGGATCATTGATCACAGTTTCTTCCCACCATCACCTAAATGGTAATAAAATTTGAAAGCCTGCACCAATACAGACAGAAATTTCCTGACAATGATGGAAATCTAAGGACTTCTCTATCCCTTTCTGTGGAAGGGTGACCTTGTTAGACATCTCACAGAATTTGGCTCTTGCAACCACATCAGTAGTTGTCTGTACATCAGGGGCACATATGCTTATAGGCTTATACCAGGTGACAACCTTCTGACTTTTTCTTGAAACATAGTATTTAGTACCTTCTTTAATGCATATTAGCATATTATTATTCAGTCTCACATATACGTATTCCCTCGAAGAATTTTTCTTCTGCTGAAAGCTTTTTGACCCCTGTGGAGTAGTCTAACTTGCTTTTGCTATGAAACCAAAGTCCTTGAGAATTCACAATACCTATAGACGCCAACTGTTCAAGTGAAATTCATTAATATCTTCTAGCAAAATTAGTCTTCTGTATTCCATTCATCTTGGGATATGAGGAAACACCTACCACATAACATAAACTGAATAATAAAAGGTAGCTACCAGGAACAAAGAAATAAGTTAGGCAGACAAAAAATTTATTAAAGCAGGTAAAACCTCTTTCTACCAGCTATTCTACCAGCTATTTTTTTTCTCCTAAACTTAACAATACATAGCAAGAACTTTTTTGTTGCAAATGACTCATCTTAGTTGTCTTGGTGAGTTCCCTATATACAAGCTCCAGATGCCTTCAGGTAGTGCAGGAAAACCTTGGGAAATAAAAAGTTTATCTCCTATGCAAAACACCTCTATAAAAATGAAATGCTTAGTGAGAGGCAATAGCATGTTACTTTATTCTTTTCATTCCGAAAAACCGAAAGGCTTTAAAAACTGTTTAAGAGACACGTCTGAAAACAAAACACAACGAAACAGATGTCACTGCAAAATTAAGGCTCCATAGACAAATACTCAAAAGTCCTAAAATGTAAACCTAAGCCTAAATGTGTCACTTTACAACCACCCCCAGTGAAATACAGCTGGTGCGTAATACATTTTCACTCAACACATAATTAGCTGTTGGAACTCATTGCGCCAAATTAACATTGAACTAAGACCCTGGCGTAATTCCAAAAGATATCGGGCCTTCCTGTGTAGATATTGACACGGCCCTATTCAGCAGAAATGCTCCACTAACCCATCCTGGGAGGCAGGAAAACATTATTATTCTTCCAGCTGATGAAAATCCAGTCATAGAGCCAACTAAAAGGCTCGCCCAAAGTCAAATAGGAAACCTCTAGAAGAGTTGAAGGTTTCTCAAATTTTCTAGAGGGGCAACAAATAAATATAAAGTTTTCTGTTACCATGCATGGGCATCCTTTTTTTAACCTCATCCTTTGAAAGCACTGCTACTGACTGTGCAGGGACACTCATTACATGAACATACTGAACATAGCTGTATGGGAAGCGCTGAGCATCTCGATGTGCAAAAGCAGAGACAGAGGTGTTGGCACCTGGGCTTCGTGCACTAACCTCGTGACCATTCCTCCTCTTCTCCCACAGAACCACCCTGCAGTCTCCATCAGCCTGATGTAGGCCACTTTCATGAAATCTTATTTCACCCTTGGTTCCCCCACGATACGAGACGCCTCCCATCCCGATGCTGCTTCCAGCTCTGCCCGGCACCAATCTCCTTCCTACGCCCAGACTCAGGGACCACATGGGAAGGGCTTTCCCTGAAGGACTGCCTCATACTAGTACCCAACACAAGCACCGCAGTGGCGCAGATTAATAGCTTGTGAAGAGCTTAACCTTTCCTCTTAAAAAGAAAATGTTTTTTGTGATCAATATAAATGAAATTGAGGATGAACGAAAGCAGCACTGTTTTGCTGAGTCTGGAGCAGAGAGCTGCCGTGGGGTAGCCCACTGAAGTCTGCACCAACACACAGCGGCATGTCCCCAAACAGACGTCTGTGCTGTCACCTTGGAGCAGTTTGAAGCTTCAGTCTGGAATGTAAAGCTAAGTTTACTGAGGTACAAGGAATTTTGTACTAAAAGAATTTTTCTATTCATAACATCAGAAAATGTTTATTTTTCAATGGAAAATTTTCAATTTCAAGCATTTGAAAATCAAACCCAACTTACGCATTCTGTTTAGCTTTATTTGTAGCTGTTTCAGTGATTATTTTTATGTAAAGTTCTCCCTAGTCACAGAATGATCTATAGCCATTTTGCAGAAATAACTAATGCAAGTCCTAATGCCATTAGACAGAAGCTGACACTCAGCCTTTCACATTTCAGTTGTGAGGGTTATGAAACTTATTACAGCATCTGCATCCCTTTTCTATTTTCTAGAATAAATGTCCAACACATACCCTGAGAAATAATATATTTATTTTTACAGACACAGAAAAAAAAAAAAAACAAAAAACAACACTTAAAAAAAGCAATATAGTCCAAATTACAGCTGAAAATCAATCATTATTAAAATTCATAGCAGCATGAAAACTACAGGGTGATTTGGGGGTTCTCTGAGCTAACTGGATAATAAAGCCAATCTATAATGAAAAAGACTTATCAAGAAATGACCAACACAGCAAGCAAATTTTACTGATGCCGACTTGCAATTATTATTTTTCTATTCTGCCTGCTCTAAGCTTAGGGTCTGATAACTGAAAATAATTCTGCAGAAACAGAAGGAGATAAGGATGATCATTTGTCTGTACACTACACTAAATCTAAACACTCTAATCTGATAAATAATATTGGATTTTTATTATTGGATTATTACACATTATTCCAATGAGTTCAGCCTCCTCCTGGCAGCCCTATTTCCCATCAATACCCAACTGCAGCAACATTCAGACTGTAACTTGCTGGTATTTGCCTTTTCCCTTTTTGTGGCCTATATCAGACCACTTACATTTTCTTGATTTCTCCAATATTTTCATTCAGAGATTCAAATGACTAAACTAAACCATTGGCTAAAAATCTTTTTTCTTTCACTTATTGATATTTTTCTGTCTATTTAAATCTTTGCTTTTGTGGACAAAATTCTGTCGTTCCTTCTTGATGTATAACAGCCTTCTATCTTATATCACAACTACACTATATGACAATGCAACAAAGTCATAAAATACATTTAAATATTTTTTTTCACTTTTATAGTATTTTGTTTTATTAAATATAATTACATAGCACACAAAAAAGTGTCAGTCTATATCAAAAATGTTTCATGATGTGGAATAAGAAAAATCAGATAGAGAAAATAGTATATTACTAAGGTAATTTCTGCTAAAAATACCACTTACACTATTATCTCCAGCACTTTCTGAATCGCTGCTTTAAATTAGATTACTTTATGTTTTTAATAACTTTTCTTACAACATTATTCTGAGGCAGAATAACTTTACAATGACTTTTTTTTAATCAATATTAACCCCTAATATTTCCTTTTCTTAATCTCACCTCATTTGTTTCAGTCCTGTATCTTCAGCTTTATTATGATCAAGTCAATCAAGAAATTTCTTTAGGTGTATGATACTAGTGTTCTGAAGGTGATTATTGGGCAAGTAAACAAAACAAATTTTTCATGTGCCACTTTACGTGTTTGTTTGTCTCTTTTTGAAGAGCATTTCCATAGAACCATAAAATGATTTAGCTTGGAAAAGACCTCAAGACGTCATCTGGCCCAAGACCCTGTTAGCTCAAACCCAGTTAGACCAGGTTGCTCATGGTTTTGTTCCGTCGAATTTTGAGCATCTCCAAAGAGGGAAAGTCCAAAAGCTCTCTGGGCAACCTGTTCCAGTACCTGACTGTCTCCACGCTAAAATGTCTTTGCTTATGTTTAACGGTAATTTCCCATGTTCCAACTTGTGTCCTTTGTCACTTGTCCTATCACTGTGCACCACCAAAAAACATTTGGCTCCATCTTCTCTATCCCCTTTACCCCCATTATGCAGTTGCCAACAGCATTAACATCCCCTATTAGTTTTCTTTTATTGAAGCTGAACAGACCAAGTTGTCTCAGCTCTGCCTGTATGTCATGTGCTTCAGATTAATCTTAGATTACTTTCCAGTTTATTTTGTTTAATTTGATTTTGTAGTAGCCATAAATAAATATGTGTGTGTATATATACGTGTATATACATGTACACAAACACACACATGCATAGATATATGCACACAAATTTTAATCAGGAATGACAGAATACTCCAATGTCAAAAAACAAACGGCATTATGGAACTGCAAGTTGTCACTACACGTTCATGTCTAGAAACAATATTCAAGCTTTTCTTTCAAAGTCTTCTACTTCCATGTAGACAACATTGATAGGCTAGGAAGAGACAGGTTGTAACCTCACTCATAGTAAGAGGCAGCATGGAGATGTCCCACAAAATGGACAGAAAATAGTCTGAAAGTGACAGCATTTAGTCTTATTTCTTAACTCCTACCACTGAAGGAACTAATTATGCCAACACTTTTTGTGAAATGGCTTTTCTTTGCATCTGGGTAGCCATCCTCTGCAGCAAGGGTGGGAAGAGCACTCGGTGATCTTCCTTCTCCTGCGCACTTGTCAGAGCTGGATGAAGCAGCAAGGTGGACAAGCAGCAAGGTGGACAAGCAGCACAGAGGATGGTAACAGAGACTTTGCTATCCCACCATCTGATAGGAAATGCCCCCCATAAAGAGATACTAATCCGAGGCATAACTTTGCACATTGCCCTGTATTCCGGTAAGCACATTTCTGCTGTGTTTGTGGGAAGTAACTGGCAAGAAGCCACCACAGACATTCACAATCAGAAAGGACCTGAGAAGGATACTCGGGGATGATTTTACTCCCATTTACTCACTTAGGATGGATGAGTAAGGACAAATGAGGCCAAAAGGAAGATGAAAACAAAGCAGCAACTTACCCAGCCCAAAGCAAGACTGGTTTCTGCGTCACGCTGGAATACAGCGTTCACATGGTTCAGAAGTTATTTTGTGTCACTACATTTGGTGTCTTATTTCTGCAGCTACAACTGAGAAAATATGCAGTTGAACTACAGAACACGCTAGGTTCCCAGCAAGGTTTGGCACTGCATATAAAACAGCACACTGGCTCCGAGCCGACAGCAGACTATGTTTAACAACTAATGATATACATTACCATAGCCTTGACACTAAAAACACACATCTAGTGCCAATCATTCTGTTGCCATTTAAATTCATATATGTCTTGGGATGGTTTCCATCCATGCTGGCAGCCAAAATGTAATGAATAAGGAGGCTCCACTTTGTAGATAAATAAAAGCAAATGTGGGATGTACCTAAATGGATTTGACAGATTGTAGGAATAATTTAAAAATGCAAGAGAACCACACAGAAATGTTGGCATTATCCATAATGAGGACAAGAATTTATGAATTATATGTTATTTGCTAGACCACAAAAGCAGGAGAAAGTCCCATAGATGTTCAAGTCCTTCAATTTACACAGTAGTAAAAGAACCAAGTCCTCATGCTTAGTATTCATTTGGTGCCTTTTCATCTGTAAAGCCCTAAGCTCTCTACACAAAAAAATAATTCTGAGCATGAAGCCCAGGGCAATGAAGCAGCTTGTTTCTTCTCACATGGAAAACCAGCACATAACTAGGAGGACAGATGGCAAAAAATGTTGTAGGCCATATCCCAAACTGTGAAAGAACAATGCAATTCACTTCCCTGGGGTCCTCCACTAGGACTCTTAGCATTGCATCCTATTAAGCAGCCCTAAGCATCCTTCCTAATACCCACTAGTAGTCATCCCCTTGTTATTGGCATGATTCTGCAAATAAATATATCCAAAAAGTCCAAGTCTGGAGAGGAGGAACTATCTCATGAAAAGATAAAAACGAGAAGGTCTTTTTTAACACATATCATTTTATTACTTTGCTTCCTAGCAAGTGTGTTATATTTAAAAGATTGCTAGTTTGCACAAGATACTTTATTTACTCAGCTCAGTAACAGAACAGGAAGGGTACTAGAATAGAAGAGACAGCAAATAATTAACATAGATTTGAATTTTTGTTCAAAAAACAAAACAACTTGATCAATAGTTTCCAAATTACCAGTAAGTTCTTAGAATATCCTATTGGTTTTCCTTGTACTTTTTTTCCTTATATTTTTTCCTTCTGTAACAACTTATTTTTATCTTTTATGACTATTACAGTAGAAACAGTGACCATCTTTCTGAGCTATGTTTATGTAGTGCATTATAAAATTATGGAAGTGCAGCTTGATGTTAGTATTTGGGGAAAAAAAATATCAAAAACTCCAGCAGTGATATCTACCATGTCAAAAGTCTGTCCTGAATTTGAATTATTTATTGCATTCTGTAGATTGGGGTTGTGTCCTTTGATGACTAAGGAAAACAGAATATCAATAGTAAAGAAAAATCACGTAGAAGAAAACTGTTGTTTAAGGGAATAAAATATATATAGAGAGAGGAAAAAACTTGTAAAAATTATTATAAAAAACAAAACCAAAAAAACCTATAGGAACTTTATAGCAATGTGCACTTGCACACACAAGGCCAACCACATCCTGGGCTGCATCAAAAGAAGCGTGGCCAGCAGGTCAAGGGAGGTGATTCTGCCCCTCTACTCCGCTCTCGTGAAACCCCACCCAGAATACTCTGTCCAGCTCTGAAGCCCCCAGCATAAGAAGGACATGGACCTGTTGGAGCAGGTCCAGAGGAAGGCCATGAAGATGATCAGAGGGTTAGAGCACCTCTGCTATGAGGACAGGCTGAGAGAGTTGGGGTTGTTCAGCCTGGAGAAGAGAAGGCTCCGGGGAGACCTTAGAGCAGCCTTCCAGTATCTGAAGGTTATTTTCTACAAGAAAGCTGGAGAGGGACTTTTTACAAGGGCATGTAGTGATAGCACAATGGGTAATGGCTTCAAACTGGAAGAGGGTAGAATAGATATTAGGAAGAAATTTTTCACTGTGAGGGTGGTGAGACTCTGGCACAGGTTGCCCAGGGAAGCTGTGGAGGCCCCATCCCTGGAGGTGTTCAAGGCCAGGTTGGATGGGGCTTTGAGCAATCTGGTCTAGTGGGAGGTGTCCCTGCCCATGGCAGAAGGGTTGGAACTAGACTATCTTTAAGGTCTCTTCCAAACTAAACCGTTCTATGATTCTATGATTCAAATACTGTTTTCAAGTACAGTGTCACCTGCAGTGTGCCAGGCTAAAGCACAGAGGAATGACCATGCTCTGTGTTCCTTTACATAAACCATAGTTATTCTAACTGTGTTCAGTTAGCTTTTTCTTGAAAAAGTGCTGTGCAGTGCACCATTTCAAGATCATTGATGTAAAATCTTGGAAAAAAGCTATTAAGAAAGGTGTAAAACAAACGTCATGTTTGCTTGTAACATGTCCCAGTAACTTTACAGATAGAAATAATAATACTATATTCATACCACAGTAACCAAATAATATGCTAAGCTAAAACTGTGAATTTTAGTATGCAAATTGCCTACAGAAACTATAATTAAGAAAGGTAAACGTGTGTAACAAAATTTTATTAAGCTATATCGAAGCCACGTGGCTGGAAAAAAAATCCAAACAATATGGCAGAATTGATGCCAAGGAGGCAACTTCATCTTTCTTATAGAAGAGTAGAAAAATATAAGCATTAGGTTTATGCATGGGATCTGTGGAGGTACTAAATACTGTGGAGATGTGGATATATTAAATGTGGAGATATTAAATACGGTGGAGATGTGGATATATTAAATTCTTCAAATGGACATTAGTAACCTCAAAAGATGGTTGTGGTACTTAGCTGGAGTTAACACTACATAACAGACAAGTATAAGAACTTTTAGTTAGTATTTTTAGTATTTGATTTTAATGTGTTTATTCACAGAACCTGTTGGTTTTGGAATATCCAAAGTGGTAGACGTTATGCAGGTATGTGATTGCCAGTGGGGTTCCTCAACTCTTTTTGAAATCAGGCTGTTTCAATGCTGCCGCGTGTGGTACACCCAAACCCCATAAACACTCCAAAGCACAAGCCTTTGTTGAAAATGTTGATTAGCTAGAAATAGTAACAGCTTGTGAGTACTCAGGGAACATCGCGCTGATGAAAATAGACCACTACACCACCTGAGCAGGAAGTGACCTTTTAGGAGTTCACTGTGGCAATTATTCATTAATATAGACTAAAACATTAATTACCATGGGAGCATTCACTGTAAACAGTGAGCATGCAAGCGAAGACAATCGGAAATTGTTTTACTTGTGCATGCTAAGCTTGAATTGAACCACTTTATATTAATGTCATGATGTATCTGTATTCTTATTGTACAAAATAATACTACCTCTCAACTAGCATGTGCCTAAAATGCATTGGAGTTTTTTCCTGTACATTCATGCACTTCTGCCAATAGAGTAACAAAAGGGCATCTGAAATGGATAATAAAGGGGTTTAGGTTTTAGCGATCCTGGCTCAATGAGGAATTTAAAAACTGGTTAAAAAAACAAGAGAGGGGTTCTGTACCTTCTGGTCAGCCTACATATGTGTATGCATCAGTACATATTTAAAGAGAAATGAAGGAAACCTGGACTACAAGCACTGAAGCAATGCATTAATGGAATTGATGTATCTTCAAGATGTTACCATACACACGCCATTTCCACGCTGACTCGGAACACTGAGCTAGCAGGTGTGCTGCTCACTTCTTTCCCCAGGGGATAGACTGCTATTATTTGCCAGGATGACCAAACTCAGTATGTGACATCCCAATAAGAGAGAGCACCTGATGTAAAGGACCCCAGCTCCTCCTTTTGCTCTTTTTTAAGTATATTTGTAATGATTATTATATTAATGACTACAAGAGGCTCAGAGCATGAAAATGCATTTCAAAAAAATTAAGATATATGGAAAGCTATTTACTCCAGGAATTAGTAGAAAAACATTCATCCATGCTGTCTTTCCACCCCTTCATCATACAGCCAAATCCAGTAAATCTATGATTAATGCCACAAGCACCTCTAATAATATGTAGGGATCACTAGTTTTGCTAATTCAAATGACCTGCATTCACCAGCGATCACGGCAAAAAAACATGATTTCTCATACTCTAAAGACCATGCTTTGAAAGGACTAACATCAGCACCCAAACTGCACCTGAAAACAAACGAGAAGTCAGTATTAAAGAGACTATTTCAATGGCATAAATGTGTATTTCTCAGAATACCTTTCGATAAGTGAGTTTTATGAAGACAAAAATAGCAGGGCAGTTAAAAGGCTTAACTTAGTTTGTCTTGAATCTCATTTGTTAGAGGGATAGTTCTTATCTACTTAGAGATATGTCCTTAGTATCACAGGAGGATATAAATAAAGGCCTCCTACATTTTTAGACAGACTCCTCATAATATTAGTAGAATACTGTATGTCTTACTGCTATTAAATGAGCTCCCACTGATTTTAAATTTCATTAGGCTCATAAACTCCTCCAGTTGGCAGAGAAATTACATTTTCTGATTTCCAAAGCTGCGTAATGAGTCATGACCTATCCTTTCCCTTTGTCTCCTCAGAATATCCTTCTGTTGGCTAATCTCCCCCATATTTTCAATTTTCCCCCAGCGCTCATATGGGTATTTACACACACACAGAGGTAATATCACAGAGCATTCAACTTTTTTTTTTTTTTTTTTTCCATACTTCCAGATGTTTTA
>VYXH01005062.1:274969-298135 GCA_013397275.1 Burhinus bistriatus | reverse complement strand
TTTTTTTTTTTTTTTGTTCCAGACTTCAGGATGCTTTATCTAGGCTTCCCTGCAGTCACTACAAGCAAAAGCAGCAGAGGAAAAGGCAGTTTCATATCATATGTCTCCCGTCTTTGATTAATCTGCAAGCTGCCCATTTTAATGACTCTTCATAAATAATTCAATTTCTAATTATGCTATAAGCCCCCTAACCTGGAGGAGAATAAAGAAAGGTAGAAAGGGAGGCAAAAGGGAGGGGAAAAGTGCATATGTTGGATCAAACAATGCCTGCAGCAACTGAGATACTCTTACTAAGCTATTGTGCCCATGCAAGATGCACCTCCTTCCTAAACCTTGAAGTATTTCTGTAATAAACACAACAGGATTACATACAAAGTTGGAATTGAAGACAATAATACTGGAACCTGCTTCTTTTCCACCTACTTTCCCTGTTCTAGAAGGTACACACATGAGCAAGACGTGCTCTTGCTCTAGGTGAATTCACCATGCTGGGCCCTCCTCTGCTGGTGGGACCAGCCCCATGCCCCTGCATATTGCCCTGACCAAACTGGAATGGGGTAACCAGCCACAGAAGAACATCTACTCTTGGTTCTTAGTCCTCGTTTCTCCTCTTTGAACTCCTTGATAAGGACTAGGGAATCACATATTGGCTACTCTATTTTTCCCTTGCAACTTGTTGCCTGAAGAGGTGAGGCAGGAGCTGCCTCTCTGTCCTCCTCCAGGGAACATTCATGTTCCCCTAAGCACAGATGAGCCAGGACTTCAGGAGGAAACTATTAGCTATCGTCACATAAATGACACCTGGCTTCTACCAACACAGAAGTTCTGCAGCTCCCTTTGCACCCAGGTCTCACTTTTCTACTGCACAAAGCATTGCTGCCAAATCAGCCGCCAGCTACAGACACTTTTTTTTTTTTCCTTTTTTGCTTTAATCAAAATGCATCTGACATACAAAAAGCTGGTCAAGGTACAACTGACAGCACACAGACAGCTGAATGATCTCCTCCTACCTACAACTACTTTTTAATTGCAAGGAGGTCTCTCAATACCCAGCAGAGCATCTGCTCATTAGCACTACAGCACTATTTCTCCTACTGACACTTCCTATCCCTCCGCCTCTCCAATCTTCACCAACTATTCCTAAAGCACTTGCAAACTGCAAACTCTGACCTGTCGGGTTGGATTTATATTGTGCATATTAATGCATTTCTTTCTAAAAATTCCTTAAAAAAATAACTAGCAACCCAAACTCACTGTGGCTTTTGTACAAAATCCCCCAGATTTATTCTGAATGGCAGCTATTTGGTTTGTCTTGGGTCCTTCCTGAAACAGTATTATATATTGATGCCATATACAGAGCTCGCAGGCTTCCACATTTCTAATTTTAGAATTCAGGCTACAGAATTCAGCCCACACTGTTAGATAGGCCAAAGCTCATTGTGTCAAAGCTGCTGCAATGGTATTTTATGGAAGATAATGATAAATTGCTACAATTTTGTTAATGAGGTAGTAATCAAAAAGGTATGGGAATTGCCTGCATTACAGAACGCAGTGCATTTGATTTAAGAAACACAGTTCATCTGAGGCTACATATTTTGACTTCTCTTGTTTATTTTACATCCCAATACCGCAGTATTTAATAAAAGCCAGAAAAATATACAGGCTGGTCTTCTTTAGTCTTGTTGAATCTTGTGATATATATGGCCCATCGCCATAGTGATCGAAGCTGTATCTAAGTTGTTGAGCTGGTTTTGGCTGGGATAGAGTTAATTTTCTTCATAGTAGCTTGTACAGGGCTACGTTTTGGATTTGTGCCAGAAACAGTGCTGATAATACAGGGATGGTCTCGTTATTGCTGAGCAGTGCCTACACAGAGCCAAGGCCTTTTCTGCTCCTCACACCACCCCACCAGTGAGTAGGCTGGGGGTGCACGAAACGCTGGGAGGGGACACAGCGGGACAGCTGACCCCAACTGGCCAAAGGGATATTCCATACCATACGACATCGTGTTCAGTATATAAAGCTGGGCGAAGAAGAAGGAAAGCGGGGATGTTCGGAGTTACGGTGTATGTCTTCCCAAGTAACTTATGCGCGATGGAGCCCTGCTTTCCTGGAGATGGCTGAACACCTCCTTGCTGATGGGAAGCAGTGAACGAATTCCTTGTTTTGCTTTGCTTGTGAGCAGCTTTTGCTGTACCTATTAAACTGTGTTTATTTCAACCCACGAGTTTTCTCACTTTTCCTCTTCTGACTCTCCCCCCCATCCCACCGGGCGGAGGGAGCAAGCAGCTGTGTGGTGCCTAGTTGCCGGCTGGGGTTAAACCACAACAGTCCTTGATAAGGAACATTTCCAAATGCTTTGATGTAGACACATATGCCAACCTGCCTTGGGGCCAGACCTACACACACGTTGCCATTTCACCACCTAGACAGTCCTAGGTGTCCGTGGAAAGAGAACAGAAGACACAGGCTGAAAGGGAGTCACATCCTATGCCTGTGCCAGGCTCGGTGTGGCCAGCATGACTGAACTCTGAATGAACTGATCTCCACCAAATCCTTGCAAAGTAACACAGATGAGCACTTCCTCTTCAGACATCAACTAATGCAGAAGTAAAATGTTTATATCTACTTGACATGGCTTGTCCCAGGAACATCCTGAAGACTAGAAACTCAGCCTGAGATCAGGTCACCTTCAAATCACCTCTCTCTGGGATTTCTATGGAAGCAGCATTACCGATGCATCCCATGACTTTAGTAAGAAGGTAACCAGACAAGGCTCAGTGTATTGGAGTCGCAGGAGCACCATACAGGTCATCCCAGCATCCCACCTATGAACGCTTCTGAAAATAAGGAACATGACACAGAAGATATGTTCTAAGATTTCATTTGTGTACACTTCCAGGATATTTATAATGAACCAGGCAGAAGATACCATGGATGATATATCTACCTTCAGCTGCTTAAATATTACATGCCTTGTCTGAACTAGTTATCCATGCTCCATCTACGGAAAGAGAGGGCGCCTCCAGATACTCCCTGGAGATATCTGTATCTCTTCAATTTCTGAAGAGGAAGGGAGATGCAACTAATTTACAGAAATATCTACTCATTCTCTTTAAGTCAGATGAACCATAGCCTGCAAGGGATTAGACTGAAACCACACAAGAAATCTGTAGCAAAGCAAAATCTTCAACGAGTATTACCCATGACTGAAGCTAAACCTCTAAATATTGGGCCGTTGTTCCACTTGTACACACAGGTCCCCATTCAACAAAAGCTCATGTATAAATGTATGCTTCATTTTTTTTTACATTATTCCATTTTCACATAGAATTCTTGAGGACTGTTCATAAGCATAAAATTAGCATAAAACACACTTGGTTCTTTCCAAGTCCAGGGCCCAAGTGAAAGCAAACAGAAAAAAAAAAAGTTTTAAAATTATAAATATTTATTTTATAATTCCTTAGACTATGTTAAAGCATATCATGGTTATAAATACCATGTGTATCAGATGTTTTCTCCTGGGTTAGGTTCCTCACAGAGACACATACTAAATACACGTACTAATGGGGCATTGTGGGTGCCCCATCCCTGGAGGTGTTCAAGGCCAGGTTGGATGGGGCTTTGAGTAACCTGGTCTAGTGGAAGGTGTCTCTGCCCATGGAAGGAGGGTTGGAACTAGATGATCTTTAAGGTTTCTTCCAACCCAAACCATTCTATGATTCAATGATTCTATGATACACTAAAGTATTCAGTGGCTGCATTCTTGAAGAATAACTAAATGAGTGCATTCCTACAACCTCATTTAGTGTTTTGGATGTTTTGTGCACTGGTGATGCCCCAAACGAATGAATATATGTGATTCAGAGTTTGTATAAATCTCATGCTGTCTTAAGATTTGGCAAAAACCCTCCCCTTACAACAAAGACACCTTCTTAATTCTAAATTTCAGACAGAATTGAATGACACTGGAGGCAGTTCATTTTTATGATACTGTTCTTGCATCGTATGGTATCTTCTATCCAAGACTCGTTTTATCAGAAATATAGGGACTTATTCTGAATAGTGAGGGAACTGTTATGTTCTGTATAAACTTCAAAGCTTCAATCCTTCAATTTCTATTAATTAAAAAGAAACCAAAAAACCCAAACAAACAAAAACCCACCAAAAAAAACCCCCACTCTTGCAGGACAACAGATTCTTTATTTTAATGTAAATGCGTAGATTTGCTCTGATAGAATTTTTTTTTTTCAATAAATGCCCATCAGATAAACTCTCTGGGTTTTTGTGAGCAGGTTCAAAGTGTCAGTTCTAGAAGTTCATTACAAACATCAATTCTTTATTGCTGTACAAGTAAATATAAACTTTGCACTCCGGAATCCCTTGGTACAAAGCTCAGCGGCTAAACCAGAACATAAATACCGGAGGGGCTGGAAGATTATGCTTCCTGAACAAGTTCCTCTAGTCTCATTACTTAAAATAGGAGAATGCTAAAGACTGACATATAGATTAAAGTTATATAAAGAGAATATGGTGAACTCCATGTGTGTCTTCCTTTGCATATGCAAACCTTCCTAGCAGGCTTCAGATCCAGCATTTGAATTTCATTTTCCACATGGGTCTAGGTTACCCAGGGCTGAAATCTCACCATCTATTCAGCAAATACCAGCTTTAAATGGCAAAAACTTTACTTTTTTAACTTTTCACATGGTGAGGGAGAGTGCAGTACCCTGTAGGCATGTATCTAAATCAAATCTTCTTTCTCCCCCAAAAAATCCCATTCACTTTTGGAGCTAAGGTGAAACCAAAATCATAAAGACAGATCGCGAGCTTGTTTACACAGACACAGTGTGGAAACTTGACTCTAGTTGACTTTTAAAGTGGGTAAGTTACATTCTGCTTAACTTCCATCCACACAGAATTAAAGTGAGCACGCTTAACATGGCTTTATTTTATTTTTTTATTATTATTATTTATTTTGGGAGTCTTTTAAGGCAATAAATCCTATAAAACATAAGCCTAACAAAGAGTATATTCCTCCTACTAGTGAGAACAAATGGCTTCCTAGTGATAATCTCCTCAACCTCCCAGCAGTGAGTGTGTCCCCACTACAGTCACACTGGGAACTACAGCAAGCCCAGAAACCACCCGCCACAAAAACCACTTGGCTAATGTGAAAGCCCTGCATCGAGGCTTCCTCATTTCAAAAGAGCTAAAGGGCAAAAATGTAACCAAGATCTTATCCTGTCATCAGTTCAATTTCTGCAAACATTTAAAAAGACGTACATGTTTACCCAGAATTATTGAGCATTTTGCTAATAACGATATTGAAAAATGGAAGAAAGATAAAATATATCAAAATAAGAGAGAAAGCAGAGCTAAGCAGCTGAATTTAAAATTATTTTAATGACTTTAATGTAAAAGACCCCAAAATATAGAATAAAAACATAAAACAAACCCTGTAAGTGGTTATTTCAGTTTCTTGGCCCTTTTGAAAAGGCAGCAGCCACAGAAACAGCAACAAAGCAGCCACAATACAAAGAAAAAGATCAGAAAGTTCATTCACTATTCAAAAATGAATATTATATCTAAAGTGGCAAGATGATTATGAGGGCCAAACTCAATAAAACGTGTAAGAATTAATTGGATTAATGCATAAAAAGGGAGTTCTGTAACAGAAGTAGCATTTTTTCTAAGCTGCAAGCCTCAGAGAGAGGGGGTTCATACCCGCAGCTGATGTTCTTACAGGACTCACTTCAGAGGGATTTCTCCTCTGCAAAGACTGTAGGTTCCTGCCTGTGAATTCTGGAAAGTTCCAGTGCAGGTTGTCAGAGTAGTAGTGTTGACACAGGGATGTCTGAGAAATCCTCAGTAAGTCAATTCTGGGTTTAACTAAACAAGCAAAATAGAGAAAAACGCACAAAATTCGGTGTACTCACTAAGAAGTTATTATAGTTTATTAGGAAAGAATTACTTCCTACATCTTTCCATGTGCCTAATCCAAAAACAAAACCAAAATCAAACAAACAAACAAACAACAAAAACCCACCAAAAATGGAAATGTGTAAACACGTCTTCTAAAACAGATATATTAATGACTCCATCTGAAACCCACAATCACATGCCCCATCTGGTGAATCCTGCGCCATCAGATTCAGAGCCCTTCTGACAAGTTCACCAGGCATCAGTGCTCAGAAGAAAAATAAGTGTCTTTTTCCTCCGTTATCTAATTGGTGTCTAAACAGCTCAGACTACAAAGTAGAAGGCTTAAGCAAGCGGAGCGCACGGCTGCCTGACTTTGCCTGCTAGGATGACCTTCACATTTTCTGACATTTCAGATCTCATACAGTGACCAGAAGCCTCATAAAACTGTCTCCTGCTTTCTGCTCTCGCCCATTTTCACAGTGCAGCACAGTCACTTTTCTCACAACAATAACCCAGTAACGTTAATTACCCCAGCAACCGAATCCTCCTCCGCCTGTCTCCAGCATCAGGCGTATCTCAGCCACTGGCTGCAGCGCTACGCAGGGGACAGTCCTGACATACAAAGCATTGCCCTTGCCATGTTATTCACTGGAATAGAATGTGCTTGAAAGATCTGGCATGAACAGATCCCTGAGTTCATCTGCAGGATTAAGGATCTCGGTGTATTTTAGAAAAAAGTATGTAATTTTTAGAGATTTCTATAAGAATTACCATCCTTTTCCTCTCCTCAATCTATTCCTTCAGTAAACAAACACTTCACAAGACCTTATTTTTGTGAAGTCACATAATACCCATTAAGGCTGGGAAGGATAAATATACATATTCCTAACAAAATACATAAGTCACACAAAAAAGTGTCGAGGTTGAAAATTATTTCACTAGATCTATTTCCTGTAAAATATCTGTAGTAATTACATTCGAATTGAATGTAGCAACAATTTCAGTTTCTTCATTTCTCATTCTCTTTAATTCAACTCCAGAAGCTGTAGCTAGAATCTCATGTCTATTCTTTCTGCGTAATTCTGCAGCTTGGCCTGCAGCTGGGACGTATTCCACAGGATGCCCTTGGCCTCTGGCTGTGAACTTCATTTCAGAAATGTTCAGGGAGACCCTAAAGCTTCTGTTATGAGCTGGGCTGGGACCACACCATCATAAAGGTCCTATTTAGACTCAGCACCTGTGAGTTTTATCCTTTAAGGGTGAAGTCAAATATAAAATTTATTCTTATTTACTGTTTGGAAGAGATGACACATTCGATTCTATACTTAAAGAAAAAGGTAGTATTGGGCTGAGTTTACAAATTAGAGTCTGTGAGACACTATACGCTTCGTTTTGAAAGCTGTATTTGCTCCTGCCGCAGTCTGGTTAGCTCTCATATACCACAGACAGAAAGGCTTTTGAGTTAGGTGCAAAATAAAAGCTTCCCTGTTAACTTAATATTTAATGATCTCATTCATTAATAATTTTTTGTAAAGCTGAACTAAAAGTAATTGTATTTTGTTATTGAGTTCCAGGCCACATATTCATGGGGACACCTTGGGATTGAGCACAGGGCATTCTCCTACCTTTGCGATTCAAAACTGGGTTTGCATTCTTACATGGAACAAAATGCTTTATCAATAATTCAAATAACAAAGTCTGCTGCGTATTAACTTACAGCTGAAAGAGTAAACAAGCATTGAAGCTTAGCAAAATTGATTGACACTGCATTAGCAAGAGGATCCCATTCTACTGTATTACTGTGGCTTTATTTTAAGTGTGAGGTATCATTATCATCTGCGAAGAGGTCGTAGAAATATAGTGGTTCCAAAGTATACAGCTCACCTTCCCTGTGGAAGGTTGTCAGATCACAACCATGAGTGATCATAGACCGGTACTGAAACAAGAATAACTCTGTTCCCATCCAACCCTTCATGAGAGTAACAAAAAAAAAAAATCACAGAATTTGTCCTAATGTGCTCTCCAGCATGAGCAGCCTGGCATAGCAGAAAAACTCCTTAATGCCTGAGGAATACGGCGTACTGAATGACTCAACTTTATTAACTGAGTTAAAAAGCATGACACAATCTGCAACACAGGTATGTCAGAAACAGAGTCAAGGACCGAAAGTTTTGTTAATCACAAGAAAAAAAGGGGGATTGTGAACAAGAAAAATACATTCTTTATGAAAGCACAGAAGAGAGGGAATCTAAAGGGTAAGTACTGAAATCAAAAGTGGACAATCATTTGGATACAGGGATAAAAAAGTCATTATTAGTCTAGCCTGCTTTTGCAGGGACAGGTCAAAAAGGCAGGGTCTTGTGGTTTTTTTTTGCCAGGGTTGCTCTTCGGCTCAGTGATATAACCAAGAACTCTAAGCGAATGACCATGAACAAAGGAGGCCAAACAATGCATATTTTTCTTCTCTATGAAATACCACGTAACTATTGAAATGCAACCTAAGGCATGCCCCTTTGAGGTATTTATTTACTTAAATATTCTGTCAAAAAACAACCGTTACTGAACAAGGTTTTTGCAGTGTTTTGTGCTAATAACATCTTGATCAGCCATAGAAATAAAGCAGATGCTACCTTGAAAAATGTCTCTAGTATCCATAAAAAAATAGTAAAACTTAGTGTTACAAGCTCTGTGGGGAAAAAAAAAAATCTGTCCATTCCTTATTCTTCTTATTAGCAGTTGAAAGACAAGATTTAGGACTGTGCTTCTTGTCTCTCTTCAAAACTTCTTTGGATTTTACCTCCCTTCTCCATGGGGATTTTGAACCTTTTCCTTCCTATAAATCAAATAATCAGAGTGAAGAAAAGAAGCCGGGTTGTATTGTATTGCTGGGCAGGAAAGAGAGGGACTGCCAGGCTGAAAGGGAGTAATCAATGGCCTGCCATCTAATTGGTGGCTGGTAACAAGCAGAGCACATGAGGGGTCAATAGTGACTCCAATGTTGTTCAATATCTTCCTTGACAACCTGGATGATGAGACAGACTACATCCTCAGCAAATTTAAAGGTGATATTAAATTAGACAGAGTGGTTGACATACTGAATGTCAGAGCTTCAACCCAAAGAGACCTTGAGAAACTTGAGAACTGAAACACAAGAAACATCCCCTGGATCAAAAAGGAGAAGGTCAAAGGTCTGCACCTAGGATGGGATAATCCCATGCAGCAGCACCACATGGGAACTGACCAGCTACGAGCACCCTGCAGAAAAGGACTGGGGGCAGAGGACACACCAAAAATGAGCCGACAATGGGCTCTCATTGCAAAGAAGGCAGACTGCCTAGCGGCTGCACCAGGAGCAATGTGGCCAGCAGATCAAATGAAGTTTTTATTCGCCTCTTCTCAGCAGTGGTGAAGCTGCATCCGAAATACTGTGTCCACCTGCACTCTTCCCAGTTCAACAGGGATGCTGAGAAACTAGAAGGGGTTCAAAAGAGGGCTACCAGCCTTGTCACAGGCCCAGAGCATATGGCCTAGAAGGACAGTGAGGTGTTTTAGTCCAGCAAAGGAGAGGCTAATGAGTGATGTGGTTTGCAGTATTGGCAGACAATACAACAAAGGCCAGTGACCACAAATTGCAGCTCGAGAAGTTCAAGTTGTACCTTAGGAGGAGGAAGTTCACTAAAAGAGTAATGCAGCTCTGAATCAGGTAACTCAAAGAACCTATTGAATCTCCATCCTTGGAGGTTTTCAAGACTTGGCTAGCTAGTGCTGTGGCTGACCTGGTTGTAGTGCTGGCAACAGTCCCACTTTGAGCAGGAGCCTGGATTAAATGACCTCCAGAGGTCCCTTCCTACTAACATTTCTGTGATTTGATAGTCACTGCAACATAGATGCACTTGGCATATGGTGGAAATATTTAATCTATAAATTATTCAGCCTCAGGAAGAAGAGCCAAAAAGCTGTATTTTTCAAAGCAGCATTTAGAAAAACATGTAGTGTTCTCACCATTTAAGTGCCGCTTGGGAGTGACACAGAGAAAAAAGTAGGACTGAAAGGGCAAGGGTAGCAAGGGAGAAGAGATTCAGACTGTGTGGCTAGAAAGGATTAAAATCTCTAGTACAAGAAACAGGGAAACTAACAGAAGGCTAGGAAAAAAAGGGAAAGATAAGAAGAGAATCTAGACAGAAGATTTGGAATTGCTGATGGAGGCAGATGGAGGGAAACCTCTGGGATTCCTCCTGATCATGACGACTCAGGCTAGGATAAGCAGCATAAAAGAGAAAGGCAGGACTTTCTATGCTGGGAAACAGGAATATAATGAGGAGGCAGGTTAAGGGGTAGAGAGAAAAAAAAATAAGGACAAGCAGAGCAGAAGGATAAGTAGCAATTATATTTGACGGTAATTAGGTAAGGCTTTCTACCTAAAAGAACACATTTCTCTACAGAGCCCTAAGGAGAGTTCAGGATTCCCAAGTTTCACTAATATACTGTGACCAAGGATTTGTGTGGAGTAAAGTTGCTATCTTGGAGAGTGACAACCTGTGAGTGATTTCCAGAGGACCGGCTGGTTTAAGACATGGCTGGCATAAAGAGAAACTTTCTATGGCAAGACACGGAAGCTGATGCTTAAAGACAGGATTTGTTTGTTCACCTTAAAATGCTACTATGGTCATGATCAACGAATCAATAGCTTTCAAAAAAGACCAAAACCAACCAAACAAAAAAACAGAAGAAACCAACACATAATGAATGTGTCAAACCCCAACATTGAAAAACAATTTTTACATTTTGTCAGTAATGTAAATCAACAGACACTGACGCAGAATTAATTAAGAGCTACTGCTGACTGCTAAATTACTTCTTCCTAAACTCCCAATTGATCAGTCAGAATTTCTAAGTAAGTTAATCAAAGAGAAAGAAATTTATTTTGGCTTTTAAAATCAGGCCTGTAGGAAAGGCCACAGGTTCTAATCTTTCCCACTGAATGCTTTGCATATGAGACAGCCCAATTTAACTCAGCAATAAAGATTTTTGGGGTGCATATTCTATCTAAATCTATGTATGGAACTGATTATTTTTTTTTATTTTAAAAGAAGGTTGACTTAATCAATATGGCAAAAAAGTAGCTTTTTAGTGGGATCTCACTAAATACAAATTTTAGAGTGCACATTTCAAGACAGGGTAAGATTTGCAGAAACTGCATCACTTTTTTGTTACAGAGATTGAAGTCATGTAGCAAGTCGACAATCTTAAGCTTTTCAAATTGCTTTTGACAAACAAGATTTAAGTACTGTTGAGAAATTTACCACAAAATGTCCCCAAAAGTGCCTCTGTTGTTCTCAGAGGCACAGTGCAATATGCTAACATATTATAAAGTTCTTTGACAATATGGTGTTGGAGTTCTCTTTTTCCTTTCATTTTTTTCATTCTCCTGTTGTGTTGAAATAAAACCTACAAATCTGGCTTTTATTTTTCTTTCAGTTGGATTAATCTAGCCTCATAGGAATTCCAGAAGCAGAGCATCATGTCTGCAACTTTGTTTTCACTGTCTTTTCTATCTTCTGTGTCCTTGAGCTGATGTTACGGTCTAAAGTCTACAGAAGCTACAGAAGAGGCAAGCGATGCAAAGGCCTGAATTAACATCCGATGACCTCTCACGTGTCCAGTCATTTTCAATTTATTTTAATTCTTTAATTCTGAAAGGTTTTTCAGAATGTTCCCACATTGCTTGGAGCAACAATTTGGTGCATATTCCTCTTCTTCGACAAGATGCTTAAGCTATTACCAGATTTCCAATTTAAGATTTCTTCATTAACTCCAAATTAAGAAACGTTAAACTTTTTGCTAATTTAAGAACTCATTTAATCTTAACATTTCAGCCCCAAACAACAATAACTGCATACAATCACATCTTTAAACAAAAGTTTTGAAAACCTGAGACACACATCTTGCAAAACAGCTGCTCTCGTGAGCGGCAGCACGCACCCAAACGAGGCTCTGGACCACAAAGTCCCTGTGGTTTTGGTTCCAACACAAAAGTAAATCTACAGAAACAGATCCTACTGCTGGAGGATCGGATACAAATTCAACCAAAAATATTCTAAGCTAATCAGATTCAAGGCTCGAGTTGAGCTGACACGAGGTATGGATCTAAAATGGCATTAACTCTTTTCTGAATACAAATGTTTCATTGCCAATTCAAACCAATTAGCACCGTCTGGCTCTAAATGCTGCCCTTTCTCTCCCCTCCTCTCCTTTCATCGTACGCACTTGCATTATTTCAGGTTGATCTAACATCTTGTCAGTTGAAAAACCTTGCTAAACAATTTAAGACAAGAGTAGGGTAGAGATTGTTTTTGCTGCCCAGTCTTCCTCTTCTGATATGTGCTACTGTGTATTTGTCCATAATGAACACTTTTATCACACTTCCTTCAAAATAATCATAAGCAAGATAGGTAATATTACAAAATAAAAAGAGAAGCAAAGGCTTCTGTAGCACAAACACAGTTATGTAGCACAAAGGCCGTTGCATCTGTTATTATTTTTAGATTCCCCTTTCTCTTGCCTTCCCGTGTCTGGTACAAAAGAACCAGAAGTGGCACTGGCAGCACATTATTATCTCCTTTTGGGTTTGCTCCAATGCAGGTTGGCAAGACAAGGAACTTTTATTATCTCGCTTAGAGACTGTAAAGAGAACATCTGTCTTCTACACACAAAACCCATCAGTGCTCCCTGCCTGAAGAGAAAGTCTGTGAAAATTGACAACTTGTCAAACTAATCAGATCGCTTGTGATTTTGCTGCCATCTGATGTATTGTCACAAAGGGAACTTCTCGTCTGTCTCTCCAGAAGTGAAAAGTCTTTCGCCAGCATTCCTACCAGAAATGTGCAACCAAATCATCTTGGCAGTGATTCTTTTGATTCCATTTCTCAGCCTTTTTTTCCTTGTCTCTCCTGCATTTTAACAGAGTCTTTGAAAAAATGCTAATCGTTGGCTCTCAAACTCTCTATTTGTTGCAATTTCTGTACTGATTCATTCCTCTTTCACATTATATTCATGTATACTTTCTGAAGCAAACAGAGCTGGTAAATAAGTGATATATATTAATCTGCAGACAAATACTCAATCCTAAAGAGAATTTTGCAGAATGAAAGCTATGCACTTGCAGCTTGAAAGTTTCTCTAACTTTCTGCATGTGTGGCAACAACAGGTTTTCAACACTACTCTGCATCCTCCACTCATAAATTGTAAGAAATATTGAGAACATAAAATGAAGTTTCCTCTTACATTCAAAAATGGAATATCTGCAGGTTTTTTGATCTGAAGATCCAATTCCTAATTAGACAATAATAAATACAGAAAGACCTTCCTGCAACTTTGAAAGTAGTAAGTCCTCTGTACATGAACTCTAATATTCCCTGCAATTTACGGGTCAAGTCAGGAAAAATCCATTAATTTAATTTGAACTTATCCTGATATTCATCAGCTGAAGATTTGGCTCAGTAACCGTATCCCTGTAGAGTGTGATCATGCGAACAATAACAAATCAGGCTTTAACAAAGGCATATACTCAGACACAAGCACTACACGCTGTTCTAACCACCAAGCAGACATCTCTCAATGGCAATGCCAATTAAGCAGCAATGTAAACCGTTCTATGTTAATTAAACATGAGAATTTACAAAGGACCTCCAGCAAGACACTTGTATCTCTCAGAGCGGCTTTCTGAAAGAGTAGTGGAGAACGTAATACTTTTGGAAACTTCCCAGAACATCTCCAAGTCAACAAATCCCCTTTTCGTCAAGAGTTATTTGGAATGCAAAGTTCACCCCCCAAAAGGAGGAGTTGGCAAAGGCTGCCTGTTGTTCAACATTTCCTCCTCAACTCTGCTGCTCTTCTGGAAAGGCTAGCAGAGCTGGTCACATGAGGTAAAACTGCTTTTCCCCCATCAGGTTCCTATCCAGATCCATCATTCCTACACGGAGATGTACCATTATCCCAGGAAGGGGCCCTTCTGCAGAGAACCTATGGCCTGTGTGTGCTTTTTGTGCTCTCTCCAGTGAGACAAGTACCATCTAGCAGGGTTTAACTCTGCCATTTTCGTTGAGAACCTGTAATTATCTTCCAAAGGCGACACTTCAGTCTGTTTAACTGATGAAAGGCCGAAGACTCTCAATGGCACAAAGTGACAAATCACAGACAGCTAGGGGAATATCTCGTCAGTGTAGATTCACATAAAGACACAGCATTTAATGACGTTTGCACAGTACTGCAGTTTAATGCCCTTCTGCGTCCTGGGCTCTGTACAAGTATTTCACTTATTTAATCAGTCCTACTCTATTCACTCCTTTAATATACAGCTAAACGTCAAAGGCAAGTCTGATTATTTTCTCATAATGCTGTAGGAATCTTTACCACTCTGGACCCACTGGATTGCTCTTACAATCATCAGTGGGAACTGTAGATGAGAGGTGAAGTCTATAGAGGGTGATTAATATTTATCAGGATCATCTTTATTAATAGGCAACTGCAATACTAATAGCAGCAGCATGCAACAGTACATTCTCTGTCTTATGATGGGAAATAAATCACATCAGGTTTATAGGTCCTCCCCTTTGAAAACAAAAAAAGTGTTTTACAGACAACTGAAATATAGCTACTTTCTGCAGCGGAAAATGTTTTGAACCCTACAGCCATACCATGATACACTATGATGCTATTAGGATAGAATAAGAGAAGGTAAAAGATAAAATTTTTTATGCAGAACTGCAGGAATGATTTGAATAGCAAGCACAGTCCTATTTCCTGAATTGGAATTCGTCTTAGTTGACTACACGGAGTTACTGAAGTGTCCTGGTCTTATAAAATGTGCCCTGAGTTCTCGAATGACTGTAAGAAAAGGCTCCATTTTTATACCTTATTTGGAAACAAACAAGCAAAAGCTCTTCCAGCAGTCTCCTTATTTACTTCTTTGTTCAACTATGTTATAAGTATGTTATATCTAAGCCATCTATTTGGACTTCTGTAAGGCCTTTGACACGGTCCCACACAACATCCTGCTCTCTAAATTGGAAGTATATGGATTTGATGGGTGGACTGTTGGGTGGATGAGGAATTGGTTGGATGGTCGCATCCAGAGAGTAGTGGTCAGCAGCTCAATGTCCAGATGGAGATCAGTGACGAGTGGTGTCCCTCAAGGGTCTGTATTGGGACCAGTACTGTTTAATACCTTCATCAATGACATAGACAGTGGAATTGAGTGCACCCTCAGCAAGTTTGCAGGTGACACCAACCTGAGTGGTATGGTTGACACGCTGGAGGGAAGGGATGCCATGCAGAGGGAGCTGGACAGGCTTGAGAAGTGGGCCCGTGTGAACCTCATGAGGTTCAACAAGTTCAAGTGCAAGGTCCTGCACCTGGGTTGGGGCAACCCCCAGTATCAATACAGGCTGTGGGATGAAGGGATTGAGAGCAGCCCTGCTGAGAAGGACTTGGGGGTATTGGGAGATGAAAAGCTTGACTTGAGCTGACAATGTGCACTTGCAGCCCAGAAGGCCAATCGAATCCTTGGCCGCATCAAAAGAAGCGTGGCCACGACGTCGAGGGAGGTGATTTTGCCCCTCTACTCTGCTCTCATGAGACCCCACCTAGAGTACTGCGTCCAGCGCTGGAGCCCTCAGCACAGGAAAGACATAGACCTGTTGGAGAGGGTCCAGAGGAGGGACACAAAAACAACCAGAGAGATGGAACACCTCTCCTATGAAGACAGGCTGAGAAAGCTGGGGTTGTTCAGCCTGAAGGAGAGAAGGCTCTGGAGAGACTTTATTGCAGCCTTAAAGGGGCCCACAGGAAATATGGGGACAAACTTTTTAGCAGGGCCTGTTACGATAGGACAAGGGGTAACAGCTTCAAACTAAAAGAGGGACGATTTAGACTAGATAGAAGGAAGAAATTTTTTACAAGGAAGGTGGTGAAACACTGGAACAGGTTGCCCAGAGAGGTGGTAGATGTGCCATCCCTGGAAACATTCAAGGTCAGGTTGGACGGGGCTCTGAGCAATCTGACCTAGTTGAAGACATCCCTGCTCATTGCAGGGGGGTTGGACTGGATGACGTTTTAAAGGTCCCTTCCAACCCAAACTGCTCTATGATTCTATGATTCTGTGATAAAATGGGGTTTGCCCTAAAACTATTGCTTCAGCAGGGACACAATAGTTTACACACTGGAATTTCCTCTGATCAGACTGTAAATGAGGACCAAAGCAATACAGTGGGTTTAGAAGATACAACATGAGCGCTTGCTTAATGTAGCACTGCTTAAACAAATCAGCCAAAATTCTTATCAGTGTTACTTTGCCAAGAACCCAACTCCAACACCTGTGGCATCAGATCTCATTTTTCACCCTTGATAAAGTAGGCATAATAATAATAATCAGTACCAACTGCATTAAAAACCATTACCCAACAGGCAAGGCAAGTTTCCATAGTCCTAAAAAAATCAAACATGACCTTCTGGGCCTGGTAATCATCTGTGTCCCCATAAACACTCATGAGGGGTCCTAATACAGAAAGACACTTAGACTTACTTGCTGGCTCATCTGTACTGTTCCTATACCCTCCCATGTGCACACACAAAGAAAAGCAGCAGAAACTAGAGTTAGTTCGTATACTTTTGGGCTGTAGCAGTGCCCCATCAATACTTTTCCCTTCTTTCTGATTTACAGTCTGTTAGTAGAGGAGAAAGGGGATAAAGGGAGAAGGAGACAAACAGGGAAGGTGAGATTTATCTGACCAGTGGTCTAAACCTGAGGCAGTCCAGACTTTCTTCATCTCATCTACAGGTAGGTATCTAAACTGGACCAAATGAATCAAGCTCTAGAAAAGGCTGTTTCTCTCCACTGCTTGCAAAGTTTGCATAGACAACTCGCTCGCAGGCAGACATCAGTATCACGGAGTTTCTTTACCAAGTGTGATCAACAGTCCTAATCTGCCTGGGAAACAAGGCTCTGCATCGGCATGTATGCTCTAAATCCTGAACTTCAGCAAGAAGGGTTATTCAGCTAATCATAAGGAAAAGACTGAAGAACAAATCCCACTATGTGGGCATTAAATGGGCATTAAAACAACATATACAGAACACATTCATATTCACTGAATACCCTTACTATTCAGTGAAACAAATTATAGCTAGTTATAGAAGTTCCACTGATTTGTGAACACATGTAGTTCAGCGTGACATGTGAAGTAATGTCTTATTTCACAAAATTACAGAAAAATGAAATTTTTGAAACTAATTTCTTAAATACTAAAAGTAAATTGGACATAAGCCTCACTGGAGTTTTCACTGACAATTTTTGGTTTGTGTCTCTATAATACTGTTAACATATTTCTGTGTTTCTATATTTTAAATTTTCTGATAGATTTTTAACTTCAGCTCTGAAGCAATCAAGACCTTTTGTTTCCCTGAATTCAGAAAAAAAGTGAAACAAGCCAGAGTAATTATGTTTCCCTACAATACAGTCTCCCTTGAGGGACCAATATGCCCACTGTTATGAAATATCAAATCACAGTAACATTCATCTGTAGGAGATGAAGCCTTATAGCATCAGTCCTCGCTTCAGAAATCAATAAGACACTATGATATTTAATATTTTATTGCTTTTTCTAGTAGTGACTTTCTCAGCTTTGAATGAGTTACTAGCTTTTAGTAAGTCACAAAATCCAGATAAGCCAAGACAGGATTTAAAGCAATTTTTTAGTCTCTGTTACCACAGCCTTCCTATAAGCTGTAGTAGAGAGGAGTTTATCAAAGTCCTGCCTAGTAGATGGTAAATCAGGCTTCCAATTCTTACCAATTCTTACCTCTTCAAAATATGCTTCCTCTTCAAAATATGTTTACTGAAATAAAGAGCTTGCAGGGTACCTGATGTCTGTTGTTAAAAGGGTAAAAACCTAATTAATGTGCTAAAGGCTCACTCACTGTTATTGAGATTTACTCTTCTACCAATTTAGTACTGCCATGCCACTTATTCTGTGTGTTTTCATGACAGATTTAGGTTTTGGACTGTATTCGGAATATATTCAGTTAGACTTAGTGTTTAGTCTTATCAAATTATGATGAACTAAATAAAAAATTCATAATATACAGGGTATAAAATTGCATTTCTTCCTGAATTTCTAACTGAGAAACACCAACACAGAGAATACCTTCTCTTTGCCAACAGAAAACGTGTAATTTCCTGATACTTCCATCCTCCACTGTGAAGACTACATCAGTCAAGTCAATCAGTATGTTATGTGTCCCCTTGTCTTCCTGACATGCAAAGCATAGTTTATTAGGGTGCCAGTTTGTCGATAGCAGATTTTCAACTGTTCACTGCAGCTGTTCACACTTTCTGTTCTGCAGTCTTCAGAAATCCCTTGGTTGCTAATCTGCAGGTAAACCATCAAGTCCTCTCCCCCATGCCACAACAACAATTACTTTGTAGTCTGTTCTCACCCATCTCAAGCCCATCTTGCTAAGATTTATGGATACAGCCCTGAGTCTGCTTTCTTTCCAAGCTCAAGATCACAAACCTAATCATAAAAACTTCATACCTGTAGTGAAAAGTTAATAAGGAATCACTTACTGACCAATTATAAAAGACAGAACACAAGGATCAAATGAACATGGACAAAATAATCAATTTCTATTGTGTTTTCTTCTTTTTCTTTGATCTTTTTGGATTGATCTTGCTTATTCCAAGTCTAATCTTGCTCTGCTTACACACCAATTAACTGTTGCTTCTACCCGAATCCACCTCTGCTGTTTATGTCCTTGTGGAGTTTCTTCTTTGTTTTCAGTCCATGTTTCTGGCTTCTCTTTTGTGTATCTGCTCTCCCTTTACAGCAGTTTGTCTAAACCACGACACCCCTGAGGCAAATTTTAATTATATTTAAAATGACATTGATATATAAAACCACTGTTGTGTAAGGATCAGGTGTTCTGTCACTCTGCCACGGGATTCTCTATTTACTAAGCTCCGATGTTAACAAAATAAATCTCTTGTGTGACTTTTACTTTTGTAAAAAAGACTACAGGTTAAATTCCTCTCTAGAACAAAAGGACGTAGCATGATATTTTTCTGCAATTTCTTTAATTAGCATCTTACTGTTGTTTCAATTGTCTGAATGTACTCCATCCTTTTAATGATAATGCTGCTCCTTGGCTCCCATGAACAGAAGGTAAACAAATTACCTGAAGGTCTCTGGTGTTATAAAGGCCTGTTTTTTCCCAGAACCCAGATCTTTGCTTCAATTAAGCAACATTCAAGGTTTTTAATTTTATATAAGATTGTGAAAAGTAAACATGAATTGCTGCAGTGATAACAGCTTTGATTTTTTTTAATCAATTAGCAGCTTGTGGTATTAAGGGCTTTCAGAAACCACAGAAATCATTTGATGTCATTTTCACAGGAGTGAAAAGTATTGTTCCTTCTCTACTATACATCATTTTATAAGCTCATACTAGACAGGAAAAAAATAACCCGTGTCCACATTCAGGGGAACATGACATTTCTACTCTCTATTCCTTAAAATAAAGAGAAACATCCGAATGACAATATTAACTTCATTTTTCCCCATATCCACTCTGTAAAGTTATTTGGAGCAATCTGAAAAATACAAATGGTGTAGGACAGAAATACAGTCCTCAGGCTGGAGAATATCCATTTGTGTGTTATTAGAGTCACTAGAGGAGAAAAAAACACCCCCTAAAAAAACCACCACCACCACAAGAGAAAAACAGAGAAGAAAAAGAAAGAAAAACAGAGGGAGGAAAAAAAAAAATCAGGGAAAAAAATCAGCTAGAAATACTTGCTTTGCTCTGGTTTTGAACATGGAGATCAACCCTACCTCCCCTACCTCCAAACAAGAAGGATGACATGATGTCCCTTAGGCTAATTTGGGGCAGTCTGACCAATCTACAGGTGTCACAGTGCAGCACAGCACTTCCAGCTCGCAGGCAGAGAGCAATCACAGCCTGGCTAACAGGGAGAAGGACAAAAACATTAAAATGTCAGCTAATTTACAACTCATTTGCTACTTATTACGCCTGTCCTTTACACACTGCTTTTTTTCTTTTTCACTGAAATACCGCCTTCATCTGAGAACACTCACAATTAGCATGGATACATTTTTTTCAGCTTCCAGAACACGGCCTCAAGAGCAACTCCCCAGGGTCCAACGTGCAAATCAATTAGTGTATGGCGGTGCAGCCTTCGCCACTTTCCTTTATCTCTGCCACAGCTAGATGGCCCATGGCACATTTAAAGAGCTTGATTTGCTATTAGCTAAGTTCCTATCATGCAGGCAGATCCAGACAGAATTTTTTATTTTTTTTTTCTTAAATATGATGTAGTTGTTGCTGTGGTTGCCCGATGGGTGTTTTCATCCCTTCCAATTCAAATAGCTGAATCCCTGCTGAATGCTCCTTGCTTGTGTTTGTGTGTGTATATTTGTTGTCTGGTTGTGTTGCCTTTTCAGACCAAAACATCTGTTCAATATGTTTCCCTGCTCTGCCCACACGGTGAAACAAGTCAACGTCAGAGAGGGATTGAAAATCAAAATCCTCAGCAGGAGCTAACCCTGCCTCTCAAATGATAACACATGCCACAGCTAGTATCAGTGGTTTACGATACACCCAGTGGCTCCGTGCACTTAATTAACATGCAATTGCAAATTGCTGCAAGTTGTTAATATTTCTGATATGGGAATAAAATCTCCATGCTTTGGGACCAGAACTCCTTACTGGGAGGCAGCTTGGGCTGGCTTTCCAAGATTTGTGATTCTGATGATAAATATATATACACAAGCATAAGAAGAGCTCAGATGCCACCCTCCAACTGAAAATGAGGGCATTAGGGGTCTGATTTTCTTCTGTGCTTTAAAAATCTCATTTCTGTAACTTCTTGCGTATCTAACTGTTCCATCTTGGTAAATGGCTTTTGGCCCTTCTTTTCAACCTCTGCAAATGAACTCTTTTACATGAAGATTCCCTGAAAATGACGTGTAGGGGATTTCAGAATAAAACCCTATTCTATAAAATCAGCCTTCCCATTCTTCATCATTCTTCAACACTTCTGTCCCATTTTTAAATGTTTGCCAATTCGGAAAATCTGTGAAATACATGAAAGAATTAGTATTTGTACTTGAACATATCAGAGCTTGAGCTTTCCAAAGAGAATAAGGGCTTGCAAGTGGTGCAAAAAGGCTGCAGGTCACTGCTGGCATTGAAAAACAAAAAAGTAATCCACAAGGCAGATGAGCAAGAAGGAGCTAAATTGTAAATAAATTTAAAAGGATCATGTTTTTCTCTGCTGCAGAAGAGGAAACAGCACCGAAGGGACTGAAAGAGAGTGAAATGAATCTTCCACTCCACTCTGGCAGTGCCTATTTTCCAGCAGGCACAGCGGAAGCCTACATTCCTAGCTTAGACTAGACAAGTTTCTTTTATAAAGCTTAATTTAAGCAAAACAAATCATATTCCATGTTTTTTTTCATTTTGTATTCAGTATTTAATAGATAGTATAAACAAAGTGACCTCAAGGATAGCTTATGGGGTATGCTATAAAAATGAACCTGTTACTGGCATGTCTTGTCAGGGATTTATACTTTCTTGCATGCAGCTCTAAAATGTACTGCAGAGGCAATATATATGAGACACACAGTTCACTTGGACTCCATGACATAGCAATGGTTCAGCGGGAACACGAGTACTGACACAGTTGGCATATCAGTCTTCATTTTCAAAACCTGTGAAAAATTGGAAAGTATCTGTAGTCTTCCTATCTTTGTCGGGTTATGAGAGTCCCCTGCCTTTAATATGATATGGACTGCTGTGAAATACTTCTTTGCAAAACTGCTTGTGGGGCTGAGAAAGCAGCTACAGACAGTTTCTAAGCAATTGCCAAGCCCTTGCCTATGGAAATTATTTGCTGATCACAAATGTTTCCCAGTGGCTTTTACTGTAGTGCTTCATTTTATCGCAGCCATTACAACTGTGGATAAAAAAATTGCTTCAAAAAATATCAGAGCCTAGACTTTTTTTCCATTATTCTAAAGAGTAGATATTGCTATGATTCTCACTGCAGATCAAAAAAAGTTTAACTTCAATACTTCTTGAATTTTGTGTTTCGATGTCTAACCTTTTCAGACAGCAGTATTTTCCCTTGCATTAAGTGACTTACAAAGTTAGCTAGATTACTATTGAAGTTTTTAGTTCGTAACATAGGAGACTTTTGCAGATGCAGAAATCCCTCTAGTACATGTTGATACAAACGTTGCTCCATCCGAACACGCTCCTTACAGGAACCAAATGAAAACCTAGTTCCATCAACATTTATCACCTTCCCCACTCACTTGCCTGATCCTTGCTCAAACACATCAAAAAGATACCAGAGACCTTTGCCAAGACTAGTTGCAATTTGAAAATATGGGAGTTTACCCTGACGTGGTAAGAGACCTTCTAATTCTGCAGCTATTTACTACCATTCATTTAATTCTATATAACAGAATGGAATTCTGTAGTTTCCAAGCTGACAAACAGTTGTCAGTAAAGAAGCAACTAGCAGTATAATGTTTGTGTGACCATGCTGAGTATCAGAGAGATAGAAACAAGTGTAAAATAGTCTTTTCTAGGCATTGAGGCCACTGTGAAAATACATTCTGTTGAAAGCATGCAGTAGTAGCATGCGAGTAGGAACAATGTCCAAGTCACTGCACAAGAGTAACTTGACACACAGAGATCTCAATGGAACTGCAGGAAGAAAAGCTCCCCTGCTGAACTGAACATAGCTCACAGCTAAATAATAAATCAGAGCATGTAGTCAAGCATTCTGCAAAAGCTCGTGTCGTTCCCACCTCCCTGCCACTTCCTGTCCTTCCGACAAGTTCTAATCCATGGCCAATAGTTGACACAGCTGTAGTTGCAGCTGAGATCACAACGAAGACATCTTCACAGAAGTATTTCATTTAAACAGCATAACCAAGAATTTTAGTAATAATTCATGAGACTATCCAGAGTATAAATAAGTACTGAGGGAAAAAAAAAAAACAAAACATGCACAGTATTGTGTTGTAATGCGGCTAAGAGTAGGGAAGCACAGAGCTGACAAGCCTTTTATAGCAACTTATGCAAGCCTCCAAAGCTCAAACCTGTTCTAGAGAATGTGGTTTTGATATATATATGTATACACACACACACACA
>VYXH01005062.1:215852-272817 GCA_013397275.1 Burhinus bistriatus | reverse complement strand
AAAAAAGAGAGAGAGAGAGAAAGAGGAAAAAAACAAAAAGCCAGAACAAACATCAAGGGGGATTGCTCACTGCCTGCTCAGCAACAAGAGCATTACAGCCGCCCACTCCTGCACCATCCGCCCAAACACATCCAGCAAAAACAAAATTATTGCTCCACAGTGCTCTGACTCAGCCAAGGTACTTGGGGAATAGCCACTGAATTTAGCAGCAGCGGCTGTCTGTTTAGTACTTTCTGCCGGACTGAGCATTAGTGAGTCACTGCTGCTGTAACACAAACCAATTTGGAGACAGCATAAAGAGCAAAGGAGAAGAAACCCGGCCATAGCCAGCATGCAAGCAAAAATTGAAGCTGAAGCGTTATGTAAGGTTTTGCTGTACAAGAGGGCAAGACCTAAAGCATCTTTGTGATGTTTTTGGTTTTGGTGAGTGTTCCCTGCTAGCTCTTTGGCCGGGGTGGAAAAAAACCCTTCATAATGAATGTGCAACCTACTGAGATCTGTAACAGGTCACATCACAGAAATACTTGAGGAAATACTCTTGAAACATAACCACCGATGAATTTCAGGTTTGTTAACTACATGTAAAGAAATACATACTCGCCCTTAGCAGTGTCAGAGCTGGATGTAATGAAGATGTTAACGGAGGAATCAAGAGGAGAACACCATTGTCCCATTCTCATATGACCCACTGACCACGTTACTCCAGGATGGGAACCCAGCTCCCTTCACCCTTCTTCACGCTGCCTGCCCTAGTAATTCCACCACTGCACAGAAACATTTTCCCGTGTACTAATTCAATAGGACACAAATCAACAACTTCCTGTCTTTGGTCTGGAGATAATCATGGAGTCAGGAGAGTGCATTACGGACCCAGGTTCAAGGAAAAGTACAAACTCTGTTCTTCTGTTTTGTTCTAGTATTTAAAGGGAAAAAAAAAATCTAATTACTTCATCACTTATTTTAACACTACATGAAAAGTAGCAATATATGAACAATTAGATTTTCCATAATTATACCTGTCATATTTGCATAGAACAAAATTTATTGCCTAGGGGCAGTTTTAATTACAATCAAGTGGTGGGTGATTGAAGTTTTAATAAGAAATAGTGAATTGAAAATACATTAAATCCCCAAATAATTCTATAAGAAAAGCAATCTTTGTCTCAGGGTGTACTGAACCTTAAGACTGGCAGAACTTCTCTTGTTATTGAAAATGAAAAACTTGAAATAGGTCAATGATGCCACCGTTAACTAAACATAAGCGATGTGTTAAAAACTCACACAATGCATTTCTTTCAGCTTGCAAGGACTGAATATGACGCTGGCCTGAAAAGAAAGAAAAAAGAAAGAAAAAAAACAACAAAACCAACCAACCAAGCCACCAAAAAAAAAGTAAACAAACCAACCAAAACACCCAAAACCCCACTAGACATTCAAACTTCTTTTTTACAGAAGGCACAGTCCATAAAAAAGAAGTGTTATACAAAAAATGTTTTTTCTCATAGCTAAACTAGACATCACCACACTTTGTCTGAATGTGTTATATTCTGTACTCAACTATAACAGTGGCTTCTAAATGATTTCTAATTGTAAGACCAATTCCAAATCAATATTGATGTTTTTTAATGATTTTGTAAATTAATATTAAATAAAAGTTAATTTCTCTGGCAGTCACAATCCAATGCAAACTGTTGAAACATACATCTTCTACTGATGATGGTTTTGTTTGACAAAGATCATGTCCATCAACTTGGAAGAACAAACTGACTGGTTTTGTGTTTGCAAAATATTAGCAGAATTTTGTAAATACAGTGTGGGAGGTATCAAAGACATAATTTATAAAGGGAAAAAAGAAAATAATATTTAAAAAAAATAAATAGACATTAAGAGCCTAGAACAAGACTAAGGACAATGTAACCAAAAAACACTAATTAGGAAAAATGTTATTCACTAACCTTGCTGGCATCAAAGGTTCAGAGAATCTGAGCAGAAGCTTCCCTAGGTAACAGTACGTCTGACTTTTGGGCATCAGCAGAAGTGCAAAAGCAGCTACTTACACTCCAAATACCCATCCACAGCACTTAATTCAGAGGTGCCATGCCTAGTACACATTCTGACCAACTGCCCTACTTTTTTGAGCTGTCTTGCAATGTAAAGAAGATGGTGATGATGTTTAAATTTATACAAAGACGAATGGGAAAACATTTTAGTCTCATCTAGCTGAGTGCTATAAAAACTAAGATCCAAGCCCTCCTGTGTTATTGCCCCTCCTGGTTCCATGAATCCTCCATGTGGCTCAGCACTGGTAGGATGGAGGAATAACCAAGAAGAATAGCGTGTTTCCATTCTGTCTAGCTTGTAATTAAGTGATCAGAGCAGTCTTTTGGGGAGCGGGAGACAAACATAAACCTCCTTAGACCGAAGATATATTTGATCTCAGATCTCTAGTTTCCCAGACAGCCATTTGAGTTATGGATTCTTCTTCCAAACACATTAAAAAAGAAAAACTTAGTATCCTCCATAAACCAACGAACCAAACAAACAAACAAACAAAAAAAAACCACCAAAAAAAACAAAAAAAAAACCAAACCCACAACATCTCTGTAGCTACCAGTCCTAAGTAGAAGATTTCGGTCTCTCATCCTGAGAAAATTAAGGTGTCATCTTGCAACATTGACCTAAATGGCAGTGCTCCAGACAGAGGATTTCAGCTGCATCTATGTAAGACACCCTGTGCTTAGCACATATATATCTGTCCTTCACCTGTGCTCGTCTCATGGCTATATGCCAAAGATGGAATTTGGACCTAGGTGACTCCATGTTTCTAATTCCACCAGGACAATCAGGTGTGTTAAAATCAGGCATCCTTTGGAGACTTTTCAGTCTTTGGAGACAGCGCAGTGAGAGTCTCCTTCCCTCTGAACACTTGGAACAGACATGTAAACGTATTTGTAGAGAGACCACTGGGGACCACTTCTACCTCCAAGTGAGTTCATAAATCAAATCCAAACATATAGTAAATTTGAGCCCTTTAGGAATCTAGTTGAAGAGCATCAATTTGTATCTGCTAAGCAGCTGCATAAAAGGGAGTGAAAAATGTTCCTGGACAGCCTTTGGACTTTGAAGAAACCATATTTTCATCACATTGACACATCATAAAATGTGTCATCACCTTGTTTTCTTGAAGCTTCCTCATCAAAAGGAATCTTTTAATTCAACAAAAGATTAACATAAAAATATGTGAAGCACCTCAGCCTCTACTGATTAATAGAGATTTTTGCAGGTGAAGCTTACATTTGTTTATCAGCAAATTTACAGTTGGATCACAGAAAGTTAGGAATTGCAATTTAGACCTTCAGGAAATAGCACAAAACAGTTTATTACACTGCTTTCTTTCAGCATATCCTGCTTTCTGAGTTTTTCCACACAGACTTACAGTGCAAGGATATTGCTGGGTTCCCGAGGAATTTTGCCTTTTGTACTAACGAGTACATCAGAAGTCAATGCTGCAAAGAAAACTGACAGGAGCTCTCTTAAGGAAAGTTTTAAGATCGAAATTCCACTAGAAAGCCTGAAAGGTGTGATAAAGGTGGAAGGTGGACACCTTCAACTGGTAAGAGAGGAAAAACCTATGAAAGATGCCAGGTGAACACGGTACCTGAATCAGCTTCATACTTTCACGAAGACAGAAATTCAGTATTTCTTCTCAACTAGCCCTGCAGCAAGCTATTTCCAGGGATTCGAGCCCTGCTGATCCGATTCCTTTAAAGCTGACGTGGAAAAGCCCCTGATTTACCTGCATTCTTTCCCAAGGGTCCCAATTAGCTGCATGTCTGAAATGCTGGCACAAAGCGGACTACCAAAATGCTTGAGGAAAAACTCAGATATTCCAGGAAACAATTTGTTATACTCCTGAACCCATACTGTTATCCAATCCTACAGTGCATTTAAGGATACTGCAGCTATATAACAAGCATTATGGCCATGCTGTAGATGTCTGCTGTAACACTCAGAAAATAGAATCCTTTACAGAAAGGGGAAAAAAAAAATTAGGAAGACTGTTTAAAAGAGAAGATATTCAACTACTCATTGTTGAGTGTTAATTTATCAAATTACATGAGCAGTAACCAACAAAAATGTGGGGTTTTATCTTTTACTTGTGCAAAGAATAAGACTCTGAAATGGGTTTAAAATCAGATTCTGATGCCCACTCTGCAATTCAATAGGTCCTTATTGCAGCAAGAGTTCTACTGAAGTTGAAAGTTAGTCTGATGTGTGTACATATTTCATCAATCAACATTTTTAAATTTAATCTTACTTTGGCTCCACAGGAGCAATTATTGCACTCAGTTCAATCATAGTAAAAATTTGACCAAGAAAAAGTTGGAAAAAATGTCTAGAAAATTAATAGTTTCACAGTAGCAAAGTATTTCAATTTCTCATTAGGGGAAAAAAGAGATTTAAATACACTTATCTTCCAAAGTATACCAAAAATAATTAAAACATTTTGGATTTGGATAACATTTATTTAGATCTGAATTTATTTTGGTTTTTGATTTAAAATATTTTGTCTGGCTGGTAGTGATTTATTGCTGATTTTTCTTGTTGAGAAGTGCTTGTATGAACGCCTACCACTATACATGTAGTTGCAGCATCTGAGTGTTTTGTTACAATCTTCTGATCTTACATCTGCCAAGAATTATGTCTGAAGTCAGAAAAGATATTAGGGAAATCATGTGCTGAAAGACAAATGCCCTATTCCATTCCATTCCTTTCCATTCCATTCCATTCCATTCCATTCCATTCCCAGTCACGTTCTAGAAGAGGACCTGGAGCATGATGCAGGCACCCAAGACATGGTAGAAGAACCTCCTGTACTGTACCTAAGCCTCTCCTCTTCCAAATACTTATATAAAGTGATTAATGGGATGGAAGTAGCTGCTGTAAAACAGTTATGCATTCTGCGTAAGATAGCATGCCAAGGAGAGACTAGAAAAGCTAGGAGTCGTTGTGGTAGACAAGACGACTGACAACAGATATGGCTGAAGTTATATACCAAATGCCAAAACTGTGATATACCAAGTCTGGCAATACTGGACCAGGAAGCACTCACTGAACTAGTCAGAGATCGATTTAGAACAGAGAGGAGAAAATAGTTTTTTACCCATATATAATGAGGTCTTGGAACCATTTCCTACAGGATGTCATGGAGGCAGACTGCACAGGCAGGTTAGGGGCAAAGCAAATTTCTGGGTAAGTTCGTTCACTAACAGATACTGAAAGTAAGAGGCAGAGATGTCCACTTTGAAATTTCTAATCCAAAAACTATGAACATGGAGGGATTGCATGCATAACGGACTGCAGATACTTGCAAGGCTTGTCTATTTTCCTTATCCAGCATCACCCCATGCCAGCGTAAGGAGAGAATACTGACTACACAGCCTACCTCAACGCAGCAGGGCATTTCCTACGCTCTTATCCCATAGACTACCCCCTGGCTTCAGTTATGGATCCCACTAAAAATATAAGGTCTTAGGATTTTGCTAGAGGGGAAAAAAAAACTTTGTGGACCTTGAAACTGGTGATAAATGTAACCTGCAGCTTCAGCTAGCAGGAAACCACAATGGTTCCATTTTAATGAATAAATTTCGTTAGTTCTCTCACACACTTAAACACTACCAAGTATACCAACCCCATTCAATGCCGAACAGAGCTTTGATAAGCCTGTAACTTCTCCCTCCCACATACCTACTAGCTGGGAAGGAAGGAAGGAAAAGGAGAAACAAGGAAGATGAACGTGTGAAAAAGGCACAGAAGAACAGAGGGAAAGTCAGATACTTCTTTCTGCTGTTCCCTGATAAAACCTCTGCCTTGCCCCAAAAGACCTATTTCCAACTTTACACATTGATCATCAAAGTGAACACTGCCATGGGCACAGAGCAGTAAAATGGTGAGCCTGGAGACCCAAAAGTCTTTGATAATTTTGTACACAACCATTAGTAAGTGTTCCATTTTAAATAATCTAGCTTTCACCTGCATTTGTGCTTTAATTCTACCCTCTGAAATGCAAACTGAACTGAATTACAATTCAAAGGTTTTGAAAACTTATTAAAACTCTTTAAGATTCTTACAGGAAATGTTGCAATTCAAAAGATTTAATTAAGATGGAATTCAAAAAATCTCTTTTCATTTTTTTAAGAGTGTTTATATAACTAATGCATTCTGTCTGCTGAAGAAAAGTAGTTGTCTTTATTACAACATTGACTTTTAAGGCTGTTAGAAGTATGGGAAACAACATTTCCTAGAAGCCATGACTGGTTAAGGAAACCTGTGGAAACACTACATGTCAAGTGGACTGTGGTACGAAGACCTACTTTATAGAAACCCTCCTTGTTATTTACTGTACAGCTATTATACAAAGTAGTCTAGAACACACAGGCTAAAATGGTCTCATTCAAAGACAATGTGTTTTACACAGCTGAATGTATCATTAGAAATAGAACCAGGAATTTACAGGTTTCATAGCATATTTAGAAAACAGTGACTGTGTCTTGGACCCTGAAAAGTATTTACAAGGTGAAGCAGATGAACAATTCAACATGAGTTAGTGTGATGCTGTAGCAACACAGTCTAATTTGAACTTTTAATATGGGGAATGCAGAAAAAGAGAAGCAAATGGTACAAAGCATTCCATTGAGACAAATACTGGACTCATGCTCAGAGTCCAGTATCAATGCTCTTAAAGAAAAGATACTGAAAGACAAGAGAAGATGCAGGAAAGACTCCCCAAATTATCCAAGACCTGGGGAAAAAAGGCCTCACAAAGGCAGAATCTAGACTCAGAGAGTTGTGTACAGTACACAACTACTGTACAACAGTTTATGTATAACTTGTGTGTGGAAGTTTGGACCACTGAAAACACTGCTTACATTTGGTTCTTCTCAGTAATGCTTAATAGAGCTTTCAGCAAATATGGGGAGTTTTCATTTCACAAAGGATTTTAAAGTTTTAAAATTCAGTTTTGTTGTGGTTGAAAAAGTAAACTTAGTGACTGAAGGAAAGATCAGGAGTCTTGGGAGGGTTGGCTAAACAGCATTAGGGGTGCAATGCTCAAGAACTCCTGTATCCTTCTTCAGTCTGTTTAGATAGGTAACATTCCATTAAGCCAGACAAATTTGAGCAAATTAAACTACTAGCATGAAATATTGTGATTTTGAAAAATACGTGTTTTACCATGGAAAATCATTCTTCTGTAAAATTTCAAACTAGCCACAGTGAAAAACAGTCTTAGACCGATAAATGCATCACTGTGTTTCTTGCTTCTTGGGCAGACAATCTGAATGGAAGTCATCAGACCAAGAAATAAGCAAGAAAGTAGATCTCTTTGCCTATCAGACAGAAGCACATACAAAGAAAACAAAAGTATCTGCAAGAGAAGAAGCTGCCTGAGGGTAAGCCTCAGCTAAGAAGGGCAGCAAAGCCCTGGAGACAAAAACTGGGACAAATCCAAGAAAAGCAACAACAGAGGTTTGGGTTGCATTGTTTTCTTTTTAAACCTGAGCTCCTGAAGCTGACAAAGTTACTTTATAACCAAAGGAAACCAAAAGAGTTATTTGGAGCAAGATTTCACCTTTCACTGCTGCTACACCAACCCTCCACCTTAGGATAATGCTCGCTTTAATGAGGCTATGCACCTGCAGAACATCTTTCACAAATGAAATTTCAGCATCCATAAACCTAGACAAAGGAACTTGCTTGTAATAAACACATGAAGAATCCCCCACAGGGAGTTTAAACAACAACAACACAATCTCTAGAAAATTAGCCACAGCCATTTATTCTGTAAGCGAATTTGCTCAAATGAATATATAAAGGGGACTGAATGGGAAAGAACTGCTACAGTTATCGGTGCTCCTTAATTTTCTCCATACCAAAAGTGAAAGCAACAAAGAAGCTATGCTATCAGTGACAATCTACTGTGTAAGGAGAAAGAAACGTTAAATTGTGAAGCTGATCATCCAGTAATATTATTTACCACAAGCTCTTTTTAGCTTTCATCATCTCTGCCACACTTATAAGCTCTAACTGCAATACACAGTGCTGGCAGGACGGAGATTCAGCAGGTGTCTCTCTAAGCTAGCGTACTAGATGCCATTTCAGCACTATATACAGTTCAAGTCCACAAAAATCAAAATGATGACTCATGGCTATCTATGAGGATATGGGAAGTGGGAGGGATGACCCCCTCTTTATCTGTCAACAAGAATACAAGATCCGCAGAAGCCAAATCAAGTAAACAGTGGAAAGAAAAAACATGGAAACAGGCGATATTTGTAAGAACTTTCATTGCAAGCCCTTTGATTTATTTTTCCAGACTTTTATGATGCCTTGTAAGGTATGTGAGTTATGTGAATCTGTCCTCTGAGGCACAATGTTGCATCTATACAACCTGGATTTTGGTTAATAAAATAAGACTCTAGGCAAGACAAGTAAAAACAAATTCAAACATCTGACATGTGGACAAGTTGACAAATGTTTGACTTCACAAGTGTCACGTCTCACTAGATGTCATTCCAAAACACATTTGCTTCAGCAGCTACAGCTGACTTTCAAAATAGGCTACATTTACATCTGGAGATTTGAGCAAAGTTCATACAGGCTAGCAGACTCAGTATTATAGTCTAAAAAAGCATATGTAAAACCTTTTTCCTAGTATGCAAATCCTCCAGTGAAGCCAGTTTTAAAAGTGCAGTATCAGTCTTAAACTCACCTGCAAAGTTCTTGCCATATCTGAAGTAGTTATTTCTGTTCTTTGGACCAGCTGTAGTCATGAACTGAAATCTAAATCTAATGCTGCAAAAAGGAGATGACAATGTCTATTCTGAAAACTTGCAGGAAGCATCCAGAAATAGAAATTTTCCACCTCAGTGAATTACTCAGCATATAGACAATTGATGGAGATATAAAAAGTAAACACATAAATAGATCTAGAGTCCTAACTCTTTAAAATTCTACCAAATATGTAATGGAAAAGACTTAAAGAACCAAGGCATACTGTCATCTAAAAACATATCGTATGCATGATCTTACAGTCCTTATACAGAGAAAAGTTTATTTTATTTGTGTTTTTCCAAAACATCAGTATTTTTCTGGTAGGATATTGGCACAATTAAAACCATTTGGTTTGTGATGCTAGTACATGCTTTGTGTAATCTTTGTGCTAAATATCTTTTCCTATAGCTCAAGAGCCACCTCCAGCTTGAAACGAAAAGTTAAAATAAAAGAATAAAATATTTTGAGATATTAAAGAGAAGAAACAGCCACAGCCTAACAATTCCAAAGTGAAAATGAACATGTTAGACTGACAAATAACACAAAACCTGTGTACACTGCACAAAAATACACATAGACAAAACTTTGTTCATCTGTTTGACCAGTAATTTATTCTAGATAATTTGCTCTTTTCCATCCACATAGAATTCCTCTTCTTAGAAGTCAGATCTGAAATTATTTTGGTAAACAACCCAGGACACAAAGTCCATTGCCAGCTCCTTATGATGGCCAGTTTCTCATATAACAACTAACAACAAAATACTGACAAAATATGGGAAAATGTTGCTAGCTGGGAGGCTAACCACAATTCATTTTCCTTCTCTGAATTTCTCCAACTCAAGCCCTTTCCAAGAGAATTGTCTAACGCTGCCTCCAACTGGCAAGTGAGTCAAAAGGTAGAAACACCTGAAAATAAAAAACAGAAGTAAAGACAAAATAGCAGCAAATTTATCAAGACGTGACGCTTCTTTTTCTACTGAAATCAGTTTTGAAATCAGTTCTTAACAATAGTTACATTCTTAAAATGTAGGAAAGAGAGGAAGGGAAAGATGTTTTATCTTGATGAACCTTCTGATGCTACCACAATTCAACAGTAAAACTGAGGCCTCTCCCTTTCTCTGTTGATTCTATGGGATATCACACCCATGCATAAGGAACTAATAGGAAACATCAGGTGCCTCCATCAACTCAAGATCTGGTTCATCAGTGTCTTCTAATGACAAAATCACAGTGTTTACCCTGTCATCATTTGCAAAATAATGAGGGAAGTCAGAATCACAGATTGCCCTCAACTTTAGGAGGATCCAGACACCACCTCTGGAGAATGACCTATTTTCCAGGTTAAAGGGCAAGGGCTCCGGCTCTCACAGCCTGAGAATAAGAATAAATGGATTTAAAGAATTTGAAGGGATGACAACGAAGGTGGAGGGAAACTGTTAGCATCAAAACGTGATTTTCACACAGATTATACTATGGATTGAAGGACTTTAGCCTTGTGATCATAAAACTTAAATGGGAAGGAAAAGAACTGAGTTGCAGATCCTCCTCCCCAGTTAGATGTTTTGTCAATTTACCTTTTAGATTAGAAGATAACTGGAAAAATATGTATTTCCAGTATGCATACTGGAATATAATTTAGATGCAATTCCAACACACCCGTGCAAGTGTGTCCAGATCCAGATACGTATCCATATGTATACACAGATATTTTCAGCTCAGAGACCTGGCCCAGGTCCTCACGGAGTCAATAGCTCTAATCTTTAGATTACCATGCAGAAGTGGTGGACTCCAGTACTAGATGTGACTATTCAGGCTTCTTTGGAATTTCTTGTGGAGCTCGGGAGACCAGTGGCTGACTTGCACCAGAGCCCAAAAGCAAGAGATGCTGCCCAGTGCAAGTTCTGCTAAATGAGTGGACAACTCAAATTTATCTATATACTATTTCTAAAGAGTGGAAAGATATCTTGTTAGTATAAGCAATTTAAGATTAGCAGGCCAGAAAGTAGGTGTCCCAGAGTGTTTTCGAGGATGTTAGGTTGGTTTTAGACATCCAAACAAAACTCAAGCTAGAGTTTTGGATCCCTTCCAAAAACCAATAGTATCAAGCACACCTACAAAATTTATTTTAGTTTTATAGGTCTTTCAGGCTACAGAAAAATTCCCAACTCTATTTAAAGTGCACAGCATCTCTGCCCAGGAACCTCCAAATAGGTTTAACACATGTTTATTTAAGCTTCCCAGTTGTATTGTGAGACACAGAAGCCTTATTTCAGGCGGGCAGGGAAATACTAAGGGATCTGGACACACTTGCACAGCTGTGTTGAAATTGCATCTAAACTAGCAGATAAACATTCTGAGCTCCTCGTTCACAGACACAGTTGTGCACCTTGGACATTTCCCAACAGCACGTAGAGGGAACCTGTCTCCTAGCACACAATCTGTGCCTCAGTTTCCATGGAAACTCAGTTTCCTCAGTTTTCAGAAGAAACCAAAGCATAAAGGCGAGAATGAAGATACGTCTCTGGTTGAGATGTCTGAAGAAATCTAGACAATAAGGTGGAAACCTACATGTAACTTGTCTTTGTCTACACACAGCCCAAGCAGCCAAGGGTATTGACTAGTATCTTCCCTTGAATGACCTTAATGTAAGAGTTTAAAAGCTAAAAGCAAAACCAAATAGCCCTGCAGCAAAACAAAGAAATATTAAGCAGGAATTTGGCAGTGAAAATATGCACGTCTCTCATTCTCCAGTGAAATATATTCTAGTGGACCTTGAGTGTTTTCTTTACACAAACGGTTACTCTGTCGCCTTAGAATACGGGCGATAATGGAACAAAAGTTTATTAATAAACAAACTCTGAGTATACAATATAGTTTTGACAATAAGCTACTGACACTGAGGCTTTCCAGAAAGAGATATTTCATTATGGAAAAGGAGATTTGCAGGAGAATATGCATACTTCTTAATTTTGCATAGGAGAACAAGTAGGATTACTCTCAAAGTATTACACAAAGTAGCCAATGGTTAAATAATTTAGGAATGCAGAAAGGGGTCTTATCTAAGCAAGAAACAGGACATTTTGATCCTGTTTCCAAAATTTTCTGCAGGCTGCACTTGCGAACAGTGTTAGTAGGTTTTCTTTATTCATGATTTTCTCTCTTAACTTAAATTTTCTGTTACCTAAGAAATCAAAACTTGCTTACTGTCTTCAATTGAAATATAACAGCAAAAATGAGCAAGAGGGTAAAACTGTAGATTTTCCTACTGTAGAAGATTAAGGATGCTCCCCAATACCTAATGAGACATGGACTGCTCAAATGGGCAAAGGAAGGCCAAGGGCTGCACAACTCACAACTTCACACTGCACAAGAGTGAAGCTGCACCTTTGGTTTAGTGTGCAGCACTGGATCAAATATTACTTCAAGACAGGTCATACTTCATTTCTCTCATGACACAATGCATAAATAGAGGGCAAAACCCCAGAACAGCCTTTTGCGAAGCACCGACTTTCTAAAATATACCTTTCTAAAAAACACAATTTACAATTTTAAATTTTAAAGTGCACCAACAAGAATTAGGATCTTTGCAAAACGTAAGATCATTTATTTTACATGAGTAATAAAGAAATATATGAGTCCCTCTCATATTAATGGGTTTAAAAGTGTTTATTTTTATATAGTCACTAAGAAAATATCTGTAAGTCCTCAAATCATATTTTATAAATATATTACAATGTCAGGTACTCTATTTAGCACTTCTAATGATACTCATCAAATAAATCATAGTATCTTCCAAATACAAGTATCCTCACTTTCTTCTACATAGAAAAGTTTTTGTTTACCTTATTTAGTTTCCATCTGAACTGAAAGATTATGATCTATTAGCATGATCTACATATCTCCAGAAAGCTATCGCAGTGATGAATGGGGAGGGAACTTTAAAACAGAGGATAACTCCAGTGAAATGATCGGTTTAGGTGCCAGATTGTCTAATGGGCTAGGCATACTATTATGTACCTGAAAAATGTCCAAGAACCTTTGTGAGATTTGCCCACTGTTACTGCAGGTTATATTTTCCATGAAACCTTCACCTGTCTTCCGTTACACACCTGGAAATACAGGTTGTGATGGTAGTACAGCTTGTCTGTACACCAGCTTTCAGCAAGATACATTGAGACAGCATACTAACTCACTCATAATACCACAGAATCATAGAACCATAGAATATCTCAAGTTGGAAGGGACCCATAAGGATCATCACGTCCAACTCCCTGCTCCTCGCAGGGCCATATGCATACCACCTATTTCAGGTCACTTCCAACCCAAACCATTCTGTGATTATAGGATTCTATGATATGCATTTGGAAATTCCATAATATTGTAACAGTGTGTGTTCAGCACGGTTAGGCCAGGTAAATATGCAGCAGTAATCAACAGTAAACCAAAAAAGAAATGTTCACTATTTGAACAACAGGCTCTATTGCAAGACAATTTTTGACATCCTTGACTATAAGGCTGTTGCCTGTCTCCCTCCTTTCTACTCATACCACTCTTCCTCCACTACATTTTCTTAGAAAACTCTCCCTTTTCTTTTCATCCGAACTTCTTCTATGGCTAACATTTTCTAGTAATAGCTACCTAGGAAAGCCCTCTGACTTTAGATCAGGACTTTCCTCTTCTTCCCCAGCTAGGTACCTATTTCAACCACCATTTCCAAGCTTCTCCCAAGCATAAATTCATACACATGAAAAAATAAAAATAGACTTTTTCCTTATGGTGGCACAAGACATCTTTGTGCAGGTTTTCATCATAATCTCTCCTCATATGAACCAGAAATGAAATCACAAAGCTTTTCCATGTTACTCAAGCCTTTTGGGAGTAATGCATAGAACCACTACGTAATTTTATCTTTAAGTCATAGCTGGAGAGTTTTCTAGAACAAAGTTGCATGAAAACACAAATAATTTGGAATGCAAGAGTTATTTTTCATTTAAAGGTGCTCCTGCAGCTCGGGGGAAGTGAACTTATTATTAGAAAAGTTCTCACTAATATTTGCTTATTGTAACCTTGCCCAAAGATTGTTTGTGTAGCATCCCTAGGTTATGCTACTCTGCACAATGACACTGTTGATGTCATTAACTGGCACCTTCCTCGTGGCATCACTGGAGGATGTATGATCCTCCTGTATCATACTCTTCTCAGGATTCAGGTCTTAATTAACACTTTGAGTCATATTAGCCCCAACGGTAAAGCCCTCTGTGCAGTCATTAGTAACAGTTCCATTCAACTCCACTCCTGATTTCAGAGAAAATGTGACCCAGTAGATTCAAGAAGACTTAAATTTCAGATAAATAATTCAGCTTCATTACATAAAGTTTACAAAATGACTGAAAAAAGAAGAAAGAGAAATACATGTGCAAGGTGAAGAAATTCTGTTAGTAGAAAGTAGTAGTTCAGATGCAGGAGAGAAGAAGTGAGTGTCTCCTGTGTATAAAAATAATCTAGGGGAAGGTTTAAAATCAGAAGTCATTGAAAGCTCTGATATAAATCCGGGATAACTAGAAATAGAAAAGCCAGTATAAATATCTAAGCCGTTAGGAGCTCTTAAGGTCAGGTGATAGTACAAGAGAAAGCAACATGAAGTGATCCAAAATTAATAAGCATGTAGAATATGAGTCAGCAAAGAGATCTGACTAGGACCGAGATTAATAAAAGGGTATTTTTCCCCTTAAGTAATGCTTTTTAGGCTTTTTCCTCTCTTCTTTTTTCAGTCAAACTAAGCCCCTGGGTACATGAATATACATCAGAAATACATTTTTTTACAGAAACAACAATAGAACTCCTCAGAACAGCTAACCTTGATAATGTTTGAGAGAAATGTCTGAATCAGAAATCGGAAACTAAATCAAACAAGGAAAATAATATTAAAAAACTTAATCAACATTGAATCACTTTTACTAATTTGAGGGGTTATACTCATTTTTTAATGCATTGGCTTTGTCTGGTCTGGCATTTGATACAAAAGGAAAAGTAAGTATTCGCAGGAACCAGTTATGACCAACCACTCCTGGAAAGCTGTTCTAAAGAAAACAGTTTTGTTAAACTACTATTTTTAAAATGTATGTAAATATTAAAAAAATAACACAAAAAGAAAGCAAAAAAATAAACTAGGATACTTAGAGAGAAATTAAATATCACTTGCTTAAAAAAAAAGCACAGTAGGTTACCCAATATATATCTCTCTATATATAAATATAAAATTAGGAATAAATATATATAATTAGGACATTAAAAGTACACAAAGTTCACAGAAGGTTTTGGCAAGGTAAACATCTGAAACCTGACAACCTCTGTAAGCCAGCTCCATCCTTCTTGAACTGGAGTAGAGGAATGTTTCAATAGATTATTTCAATCACTTTGCTGTAAAAAGGATCTTACGTATGTGTTGTAATCATGTAATTAATGTTTGTAAATTCTGGTGATTCCCAGGTAATTTAAAAAAAAAAAGTAATTTAAAAAAAAATTAGAGATGTTCCAACACTAAAGAGAAGCATCATCGACCAGTATTTAAAGGATGGCAAATCAAATTCAGTTGTGTGAAGTGTGTGGGGGAAGTTATTTCCACCTCTTTGGGGATGAATTTCACTCTGCAACGAAGTGGCACGATTGGTAAAGATGTCATGCAGAAGTCCTGCTGATACGCATCCTGAAATGACGGCATGTAGCTAAAAATAATAAGTATTGTACATTTACTGCAGCACTGACAGTAATGGCAACCCCAAGCATTAATGACATCATAAGTCACATCCACCAAAATAATAAAATTGGTTTTAAAGTCATAAGTCTTTAGCCACTAATACACCTGGAGGACTTTTTATTTGCCTTCAAGATGCATTGACTTGACCATTTAAAATTATCTGAGAAGTTCTGAAGACAACAAAACCTCTTTAAAAACAAAAAAAAGATAAACTGGACTGAAGGATCATTTTTTCCCTAATTTAATCTTCTTTTATGTCAGGGAACTGAATCATATTACCCTTTTCAAAAAGTGACCATGGGCTTGCCTAAAATGAGGTAGGCATCCTTCTTTTTTCACATTCACAGAAAAACTCTTTGGGAATCTTTTCTAAAGTAAGCATGAGATACTTATTTAATTTTATTGATTTAAGAGCAAACTACGACAGACACACACAAACCCCTACATTAACCTTGAGTCTCAAGAAAATATAAGATTTGGCTGTGATAACTTAAAAGCATCACACGTATGTGGGTGGATGGGAAAATAGTGGAAAAACTGGTGTGTTGACAAAGATCTGCAGATGACTTACAATATTTTGCAATAGTAATAGAGTCCACAGAGTGCTACATGAACATCTGCCCACTGAGTTAAAACAGGAAAACAAACAAAAAAAATCGTATCTATTTTACAGTCATTTGACTGAAGCAGAGAAGCTTTAACCCAGATAATACTGACGTACATTGCATGTCAGGGAAGCTACAGGAACGGGAAGAGTGAACTCCCGCTAAGAACAAAAGGCAGTAAAATGGGTACCTCCTGTGGTACCTACGCACGAACAACTGACTAAGCAAAATCTGATCACCTACAAGAAGGCTAGTCCTCAGGAGAACAAGCAGCAGAAGTTTCACTCTCAGACTGATTCTTCAGCTGCCTGAAACTGAACCAATAAAAGGATGGGTGGGACTCATCTCCTCCAACTTTACACACATACTGTATAGATGTTTACATCGAGGCTCCTCTGATAGAGAAAGAGAGAAGTCAGTACTTCTGGGCTGTAGTTCATCCCATTTTAAGGTCTTGTTCAGAACATGTCAGGTCAATTGTGACTGAGAAGTGCCTGTTTTGTTCTGCTGAACAAAAAGGGATCTTAGGATGACCAGCTGAGTAGATGTCTACAGTTAGGTGAATTAATCCCTCTTTCTTCTCTCTCGTGCTTTAAATGACATTTCCAAACTGATCTGCAAGTCTATGTGGATATGTAACTGCTTAGGGAATCACAGTCTGCTGTTCCATCCTTTAAGCTTATTTCTAATAGCTCTACTCTGTAAAAAGCACGTTTATGAATTCATCCAGATCCTCCTGTGCATGTTTGGTCAGTATCTTCCGAAAAGCCCTCTAAACTCTTACAGGAGTCAGAGTGATATGAGTAGGAATCATACGAAGCAATTACTCAGGTTTGGCATCTTACGTAATAGAAGAGAAAGGAACTGCTGGCAAAAGCACTTTCAAGAAATAGCTACTTCTTATTTAAAGCATAAAAAATCATGAGGTTATGATACAGCATAGTCTTCACACTAATAGTTCAGGATTAACTTGGCTGATATGAAACATTATTGAAATACAGATTAAATTAGCAAATCCGAAATAGAGCAGATATGGAAATTAATCTGATTCACACATGGCTACATTTGTTGAAGGAGAAGAATTAGTTGCTACCATCAAGAAAGACTGAGTAACTGAAAAGATGGAGACCAAATATCAATAGATGTAGTTAGCAATAATACCAAAATGAACATCATGACTTCAAAGATATCATTATTTTTTAATCACATTTTAAAAAAGCTCTACTTCTTGTTTCCCCATATCACTACTGACTGTAGCGTGCAGTGATCTTCAAGTCATAAACGTTCATGTGCGTCACTTAGAGGAAAATATTCCAATCTATTTATAACTTGATTTGTTACTTGGCCATAGTTCCTATCTGTCCATCAATATTATAAACATCTGGCCTATGCCAACGAACTAATGAGTTCATTTTCTCCCGCAAAGTCACGAGCCACCTATCTACATGTCATGTCTTATACACATCAGGCTGACACTGCCCGTAACTGCATAGACAGCAAAAATAACAATAAAAGCATGTTTCAATAATAAATATTTTTTTAAAATGCTAAATAGAAAAGCTAAACCATTAGTACTCACCACCAAGGCTTTAGACCTGTTACTCAAAAGTTTTTCAATGTCTCTGGCTGCAATTTCCACTAGCTGACGAGGGTTGTTGGCTTCTACAGTATACAAATCTCTGTTTTTCAAATAAATCTGCAAGAGGAAAAATTGGAAATAAATCAAAATGGCAAGAGACATACAAAATAAGCAAAGTGACTTGATAGAACAGGCATCGAGATGTCCTCTGTTCTCACTGGAGAGCTTCAGAAACACTATTGCTAGGAAAATCCAAATGTACTTTGTGAATGAAATACTTCACCTTTATGTCTGAGACAAAGAAGTTGCCAGTAAAAGTCATTTAACAAATCTTCAAAACTGACTGTTTCTAGTGACGGACTATTCAACTGTTAAACGCCCAAGGAATCTGATTCCCATAGAGTGCTGAGAGAAGTAAAATGGAGATCTTTTAAAATGACTGAAGTTGAAATAAAATAATTATTGCTGAATTTAATTCTTCCTTGAATGCTGAACAACAAACATACCATTTGAAGAAAATCACTTAAGTTATGCTAATGCAATCAATTTAGTCCCTTATCTATTTATTCATATTATAGTGTTAGTATTCATGAGGAAAGAAGAGGAAGAGGAAGAAAAAATAAATAAGAAGAAAACAGGGAGAAGAAAAAAGTTTGAAATGGGGAAAAAGGAAGGGGAAAAAAGAGGGGGAAAGGAGGGAAAGGAACTATAATTGTGTTTCTCCTCATGAATAAAGGTTATCTTTGGTGAGGAGCCATTAACTGTTTGCAAAGCAGAAGGCGCATATAAAGGAGATAATTTGATTTGTTAAACAATGCCACTACAATGAAATGCAAGCAATAAGGGGTAAAGAAGAAAAAAGCAGCAAGAAATCCATTTGTCTACCTCTGTCTGCCTAGAATTGGATAAAGAAAAACCACATTATTGGGGGGGTGGGGGGGCGGGAGGGAAGTGGATACCTTATGGCTAGATGGGCAAATCGGGAAAACAAATTTATGCAACTAACAGATGGCCTGAGTTTACTGAAGTGCTCTGCCTCTCCACAACACTGCCTGGTGGGGGCTGTGCTGTCTCCTGGGGAGCAATTCCAGGCACAGGCAGGAACGGGTCCAGCGCTAATGCACTGGCTGCCATCCAGCACAAGAACCGAGAAACTGCAGACCAGACTGAGTCTACCAGCCCCGCCAGGTTTCTTGGGTCAAAGCTACAAAGACCTTAAAGAAACTCACCAAGATATGTCTCTGATGCTTGTAGCTGATGGGTATTTGTCACAAATGAGTCTCTGACAACTACAGTTATAGCTGGAAATTTTTATCGGGTATGTCTCGTAAGCTGTCATAGGTTTTCATCACTTTTGAGGTTCACAACACTTATGTTGCTTTCTGGTTTTTTTTTTTCTTCTGAAGTAAAGTCTTTCCACCAGCAACTAAATGATTGGAATAGGCTTTAATTCTTCATAGAGGAGCAATTATTTTAAAAATTTAGTGCATCATGAGCAGAAAACCACAACTACAAAAGAAGATAGTTTCTACTGAACCTGCAATTATAACTTGGATGCTTTTGAAGTGCTTGATTTTCAAAATTGTCACGCAGAAAGTTTATCTCAGGTATAACCCAAAATTTTTTTTTTTTTTTTTTAGGACAGATCTTAATAGTAGAAAGGGCCTATAGGCCAATTATTAATTAAAAAAGAAAAAATTATCCTACAAATGATCACTACAGAATTTCTTACATTTTTCTCTGAAACATATAAAATTTGCACAATCAGCAGTGGGTTTCGGCATTAAATTGACTGTAGTGACCAGAAGAGCCCTACAGTCCTACAGGCAAGGCAAGAGTTGAAATCGGTTTTATAGATTCAGATGGTCTGAATTAGGAAGAGAAATTTCAGAGAAACATCTGAATTCGAGTGACCATCAAATCTGGCAAAACTATCAGATTTCCCATCATCAGCACATATTCACCCTGATCACATAAGGAGCAGGCACTAGAATATGGGTGTTACTAGGTGCTTGTGTCTTATTCTTTGAAGAGGAAAGTAGTGCCAAATTCTTTAAATGTCACTTGTGACTATATGTGGCACACCTGCATCAAACGATACTGAACTTTTACTGAACTTTTACTGAACATTTTAAAGTGCTTATTTATTTTACTTGCGAAAATTTTCGCTTTGCTTTATCCAGATTTTTCCTAGTTTCTTTTTTTTTCAAATTTGTTCATGCAGTTGCTTTTCATTTGCTACTCAATGGTGAAAGGAATAAGAAAATTTAAATATAATCCCTTCTCATTTGGGAGTTTTAATTAGGCAAAGACATCTTAAAATTTGGATAAAACAGTAGTTCATTGCAAAAAATGCCATTTCATTGTAATTATATTTTTCACTCAGTATTATACACAAACATTAAGAAGGCCACAAGCAAAGAAAATACACAGTAGGGGCACAGGCAAGTATGTGCTCAAGTGATGCAGGTTTGGGGCAGACGGATGATAGGGATGACTTGGAGACCACATTGACCAGCTATATAAGAGCGAGTGCTGTAACGTTGATTCTTTCACATCTTTAAGCAATTAGTGAAATATGGTTTCTAACAGTCCTGTGATCTTAACAGCCTTAGCAGAAGTTTAGTTGATGGTGCATTGCATCCATACAACCACGATTTTGCCCCCCACCAACCAGAAATGCAGTACCAATAATTCACTGGAGTTAATTTTTCACTATAGACCAAAGTTACACTAAGCCATACTGGCAAGGGTTTGAGAACCTGGATGGAAAATTTGCATTTTCATCCCTGTATCTAATCATATAGCAAACATATGATCCTACAAACGCAAATTTGAAAGCATGCAAATTTTTCACAGACCCCATTCCTTTAAGGAAGTTGTTCCCATACTTCCAGGCTTGAATGGTTTGAAAGCTGCAGACTACCAAAGCATGGTCTAGTAGGTACATTTGTAGGAAAAAAAGAAACATTTTCATTTTTATTCTCCAGCACTAGCTATCAAAAGAGTACAAAAGCCTGTATCGTTTAACAAGGAGATCACCACGGCAAGAGACAGGAGTCCTATTCATACTTCAGCTTAAAGCTTTTATAACAGGCATTGTGGGTCCTACCACTGAGAAGGCCTGACTCTTAGGCTAGCTTCACAAGCTGTTATCTGTCAGTGATTAAAAAAATAATAAAATTCAAACCAACCCCCCCAAAAAACCCCTTTGAGTTTTGCACAAGATCCCACATAGAGTTGAGTCAGTGACTCTTTCTCCTCCTCTTCGCTTTACGCCATGTCAGGGCTCAGAGCACCTATCTCCCCTACTTCTACTGCCGGTAGGTTTATCCCACAAGCTCCTAAGAAAAGACATCAGAAATAACTCAGAACTTCACACACTTCTTTATTTTCCTGAAGCATGAGATCCTTCAAAACTACCATGGAACAGTTTAAGAAATATTCACTAATTCTTTAAGAAATGCGTACATAATTTATTTGTTGCCTGCTCCCCTTTTCTTTAATTCAGCCATAGCACTGCAGCAGTTCAGTGCAAGAACACATGGGGAAATCATACACGCTTCAGGATTTGGCACTCTGTGACAAACTTTTCCTCCTCCCACCTAGCAGTCAAACACAATTAGCAAAAGCTCATCTCAAACAGCCATAAATGGCCTTATCAGCAAAGGTGTGCTCATTCATCTTTCCAAATATAATTTGGTAGGCTTTATGGCTTGTTAAGAAGAGCTAATTTGAATACATTTTGTTAAATTTCTTTGACCAAGTGAATGCAAGTTTCGGTTGGCTTTTAAGCCTAAAATTGGTTTTAGTACTTTAATCATGAATGTTTTGCTAAAAGCTCTCCAAATTGTCAGTAAAACCCTACCATTTCTCACAGAATAAAGCCTCATGGCACGATTAAGTAAAATCTGTAAGGTCATAGCACAAAAAATACTTTAATTTTTCTCTGAAGTCAATAGCCATGCCCTTCTTTATTCAGGCAAGAATGTATTAAAATTGCTTTCTAAATGCTGAATATTTATTCTTGTATAATGAACTGCAAGGTTTTAGGGGAGAGAATATGATGGGAAGAATTACATTAGGATGAAACAACACAAGAAGAACAGTTGAATGTGGTAAAGAACTGCCAGCTCCTTAGCGGAACATGCCCCTGTCCACTCAGTCTTCAAGGTCACATCTATAGATCTCTCACAAAGAGACATTGTCCTTGCTTTCTCTAAGATTTGTGAGGGAAAGTCAAACATTTTTATACAAAAAGAGAGAGAATGAAAGATGCACCTTCATCGCAGGGCTCTTGCTATATTGTGGCAGGCGTTGGGACCCACTGTAACATTGAAATTCTATTTAAATGGCCCTCATGCTTTATTCCACTCAGGAAAAGTTCCTGAAAGTAATAAATTATCTGTGCTTTGGATCTGTGGTCTTGGTGCTGTTTAGACAGACTACCCAAATAACAAGGAATAAGAATTCATGTTGAATTTTTCTAAACTACAACAGAGTTCCTTTGCCTGTTTATTTGTCTGTTTGTTTGAAACTGTCAGTCTCTCAATTTAAGAAACAACAGAACCTTTTCTTCAGGCAGTGGTAACCTGGCTGAGGGCTCATACATGGAACAGGAACATGGCAATCTCAGTTCCATCACTGAATACTTCCACTGATGTAGAAGTCATATGACACAAGATCTTCAGAATGTCAGAACCAGAATTTCAAAAGTTAAGCAAAAACACTCTATCTTTTCCTACCTTGAAATATGCTTTGGAACAGAGAAACAAAATAACTCAACAATTCCACCAATACCTATCTATACAAGGTAAATATATTGATGTTATTATTTCAATACTACTTTCAAGACCACTTAACTCAGCTAGGCTGATGGGACACCTCTGTCAACAATCAATGCTTTATAATCAGTCTGGACCAGCTGGAGATTATCATGATGGTAAAACTACTGCTCAAAGATACTACTGAGTTTGGGATGCCAAATCAACCAAAACTTTTTGGCGGCTCTTCCTCCATATTTTCTGAAAGTGACTACACCAAAATACGAAGAGTGCTCATGAAATCTTCAGATACGTTTTACAAGCTTATACAAATAAATTTTAAAAAAGCCTCAGAACAGAGCAAAACTTAAATAAAGGTTTTGAAAATTAATCTCTTCCTGCCTACTCCCTGCTTTTGAGGAGGGCCTCCTGTGGCCAGTTCTCCCTGATCCTTCCAAAAAGTCTCTTGCTTTCTGTCATCATGGGGCACTAATAGGCCTTAATCACCATAACCTACCTCACTGAGAACCTGTGCTTGTACCCCTGCCCATGGGCTCCATTTCAGCCCAGTCCAGGGTGTAGGTATGCCTGTCTCCAGCCCTGTCCCCTGGATGTGTCTTGACCCTATGCCACAGTTACTGTGTCTTCTAGATGGACTCCTCAGATGTATGTTAAAGCTTCTCTCCACTCCTGTCAATTGGGTGGTCGCTGAACCCACGATGTAACCTCGTCTCCAACCCGCGCCTGGCCCCGTCTCCTTTTATGCCTGTTTGGAGGTCTCAATTGAATCCTGGACTTGGTTCTTGCTTGTCATGTGCGAGACTGCTGACAGACCCCGTTACCAGCACCCAGCTCCCTTAAAACCGTGCAGTCAGAGATAAAAGCTCCCTTCCCTGCCTGACTCGGGTTGAAGCTACGCAAAGGAAACTACATTATCTCAGCATTACCTGCCTGCAACTGGAAGAACTGGAGAACACTTTTCACAGGTGCTTGCATGTTTCTTCATGCAGCCACCCCAGATTTACTACCTGTGGCTGCAAAAGGGCTAATCTGACGCCAGGTTCAGAGTCAGCACTTCTGCAATAAACACCTCATGTGCCAGCAATCCCAGATGACTTATTAGCAGCAGCACAGTATGTGACGAATGCAGAGAAGTAGCTTAGTTACGGAGCTGCCCTCAAAGTAAAAGAGCATTCAGAGCCGTCAGTGTTGGGGAGCAAGACACAGAAATACCCCGGTGTCTGCAGGACCCTGCTGGGGTCCAGCCCAGTCAACAGGTAACTTCAGGATAACTTCTGAAGTCCCATCCAAGGCATACTGGTTTGGGTGCCACTGGACACCAAAGCTGCTTCTGTGCAATGTGCAATCCTCTGCTAAAACCAGTAAGAAGTGAAGAATTATGCTTGCTCTTTGCTAACACTTAGTTGGGGATTTATGTAGCTTTGAGATTTCTAAACCTAAGGCTGACCGAGGATCCAAGTCATCTTTACAGTGACTGAAAGGAACAGGCACCTCCAGAGCTTTATTCATTCTGATATGAGTATTTCTATCCGCTCCTTATCTAGACAAAAGAGAGTTGCCTTACAGATCTTGATTAAAGTAAAATGTAAAAAAAAACAACCAACCAAACAAAACCAAAACAACATATCAAAATATTAAACAAAAATACAGCTAATGGGATAACTTAAGAGTTTTTCTAATTTATACAACTACTTCAACTTGGTCCAGGTTGCTGCTGAGCTCTGAGCTCATTCATTGCTCTCCGTTCTCCCTCTCCCCAACCAAAACAGAATCATACAGACTGAAAAAAAAATAAAAAAAAAAAATTAGTATTTCATCCTGGGGAGGAAGGAATCATCCAGCTTGAAAACAAAGAAGTACACTTCTTACTGGAATTTTGGGTAATGTTAACATTTTCAAAACAAATATTTTGACAAAATTATATTGCTTTATCAACAACATTCAACATGTTTTAGAGAATCACAGACAGTTTCAGTTTTAATAACTTTGTTTAGCTAACAAAATATCAACTAATAACACTCACATATTCACTATTTTTATTTTTTGGCTTTGTAAGTGCTATGAAGTTACATCATTTATGTGAGAAAAGTGGAGAAGGGGGGCTGTTTGACAGACACCAAAACATACAAAGAGATCTTGGGAGCTGGAAAAGTCAGAAAACAGAAATAACCACTCCAATCCATGTGAGTGATTATTGTTACTAACTTTTTATTTCTGTAGATGTTTTCCTTTAATTCAAAATTTTAGTAGTCACAAACAGCTATATAATCTGCTCAGAGGGAGCAAATTCTATCTTCTTACTACCATATCCTATTTCCAAAGTTATACCAATACTTTCTATTTCTAATACATGCCAGAGATTTTTTTTTTCTTCACAAGACATTTCTTTTCTTTGAATCACAAGTGATCCATTGTAGAACACATTGAAAAATGCTCCTTCCCAAGGAGCATTCTGTATGTTCAAAGAAATCAGTCTGAGTATTTTAAATATGTCTTACTCTCTGCTATATATAATATATAAATAAGATTACAGCTGCTCCCTAGCAACTCACAGATGCCTTCATTCTTGAAATTCATGGCAACAACACAAAGGAAAAAACCACCCCAATAGTTTACTATATCTGTTGTTTTTCAGAGTCACTCACTTGATCACTGACTGCTGTAAAGATTTGGGGTGACAAGTGACAGGGCAGCTGATGTTTTGAAAACCGTAACGTATCATAGTAGTGACGTGCACATTAAGAAAAAAATTATCAGACTTCATTTTTAAGTAATACATTCAGGCTGAATTCTGCAAGATGTTGGGAACACTTACGCCTCAGTTAGCATCACAGAGAGTCTAAGTAGTGCCAGAGTCAATTGGTTCAGTCAGGTGCCTACTCAAAGGAAAGCAGATAATCAGGGATACTTTGCAGGATGGAATCATCGGACACTTTTGACTGTTGATAATTAACAAAGTAGTCTAGAGGACTTTAAAATTAAGAAGTAATTTTTGTAATTGTCACTTTGTATTCAAACAGTCATAAAACATGAGTTCAGCTTTGCACCTCTGCTATTGTACAAACATCAGAAACAGATCTAAAAATCCCCCTTTATTAAGAAAAATGTATTTCAGGCATTCAATTTTGTTTCATAGCGATAGCAATACAATATTAAATAACAAGACTACATCATTTATTGGTTTCACCGCAGTTTTAGCTCACACTTTTAGCTGAGACTGGATGAGAACCCAAAAATCCCAACTTATGATGAGTACAACGTACACCAAGTGAACCTTTCTTGTAACAGAAGAAGAACAATAGGAAGAAAGGGTTTCACATTTCTTCTGCATTTTTGACATATTTTGAGGTGGGCACTTATGTAATTTTTCAAACTAACTTATTTATAGGAAATTTTGTCCTGCCTCACCTGCTCTTAATGCAATTTAACACCTACTGACTCTCTCCCCAAAGGTAATTTTAAGTCATCGGGAACTAGCAGAGTCTGGTGTTTTACTAACCACAGGACTTAGCTATATTATGATTAGCTATAATGTTCAGTTAATTGTTGGGTTTAGTGTGTGTCTTTCTTTTAAGGAAAATCTTTGATTTGCTCTCAGCTTCTATGAAAACTATCTGAACATAAGCATCAACAGGGCAGATTTTATTAGTGTTAAAGTTAATGGAAAGATTATCCAGATCACCAAATAGTAATTAAAACTATGGTAATATTAGGCCACCCCTTCCCTTGAGCCTGAGCAAGCTTTGCTAATGCAGCCACCTATTCTTAGAGACTTACAGCTGATTTCGCTTGCTGGAAGAAGGAACTCTTCAAAATGCCAGTTTATTGCTAAGGGAACAGAGGGAGAGTAGCATCTGCAAATAATAAATGAGGCTCCCTGTGTTTTGACAATCTCTTAATTTCCATTTGGATTACAAAGAGAACTTGCAGATGTGTCTTCAAATTTCCCAGCCTGCATTCTTAAAAGTGATTTAATTTTCCTGACATCTCGACATTGGTTAGCAATGTGTACACTCAACAGAATTTAGTTTGGAGAATTCTATTTTTAATGCCTGCAGCTTTGGTATTTTGTTGCACATAGAACATAGCAGTGTCAGTGCTTTATAAATACTTTATTAAAAAACCCCCTCTTACTGTATTTTGGGAATCTCTAACCAGCCTAACCCATTGCATACATTATTTTAATTCTGGGAAATGGACTCCAGCTTCCCAATGAATACCTGAAATGCCCATGTTTCATTGTACCAACCCCTTCATAATTCCATTCTAAAAGCAATCCTGACCTCACTTCCCTTCACCAAACCCCACTCAGACAGCAAACTGGTGTCCTCACCTTAGGGATGAAGCAAAAGACACAAATGTAAATAGTGTACAATAGCTAATTTATACTTAGAAAGAATTCAAGCTTTTCAGAGCACCGGCCTCATACACAGCCCACTTGTTCAATCCCACTTTCTGATAAACTCTCTATTTTATTACATATTACTGAAGGCATTTAAAAAAAATGCAAGAGTTGTTTCCTTGCTTTCAGATTTCTCTCCTTCTGCTCCTTAGAAAAACAATGCAACAAAGTGCACTTTCACGGAAAACTGCAGTTACAGACCTATCACACTCATAAAAATGTCCTGAACTCAGGGAAGTTTCAGCATATATAAAACCAGCAACCCAAAGAGAGTACAAGAAGTGCTTCAACAACTTCAAAACACCTGTAGGGTTTTTTTTAATTTTCATTTCAAAATGACTTTTCAAAATTTAGTTGAATTTGTTTTATATGTCTAAAAATTCCTCTTTATTTTATTTGATGTTTAAAAAAGTGGTTTAGTCTTTTGTGCCATTGAGACCAATAAAAACAGACAAAAGGAGAAAAGAAAGGATACAATACTTTTCTGACTCGACATCAGCCATAGTGAACCTCAGTGGGTGGTAAAATTTGTTCACTGAATATGAAAGTTTCCTTAATTACCATATTCACACCCAGGGCACACAGTGAATATCTTTACAGTTCTGCAAGTTGTGCCTACAAGTGTTGTGGTATTAGTTACTTTTTCCATTTTCAGGGGTGAAGAAGGATGGAGACTGCACACCAATATATTAATATTTTACGGGTCAGAAGTAAAACATCTCTTAAAATTCAGGGTCAAAATAGTGACAAACTCATCAGAATCTATAGGAATCAGAACATTCAAATGAAATTCAGACTTACAAAGTCCATAGACAAGACTTCCAGAGAAATGTAAACCAAATGTATTTATTTGGGTTGTTATTCTTTAAATCAAACCAGCTTTTTTTAAAAAAAAATCAAGTTCTCACATTTCTTCTTTATATTTTTCTTAATCATAATATTCACCACTACTTCAGCCTTAAAAAGGGTGAACCTAATATACTCTGGAATGTGGCCATATATACCCTAGGTCCATCTGGTAGTTCATCAGAGAACAGCAGGAGGTACAAAACTCTTTGCCTTTGGCTAAAGCATATTCAAGTTGAATCCAACCTGATAAATATAGTATTAAAAAAAAAAAAAAAAAAAAAAAGAGAGAGAAAAAAAAAAAAAAAAAAAAAGAGGGAAAAAAAAAATAAAANAAGAGAGAGAGAGAAGAAAAGAAAAAAGAATAAAGCTGGTAAAAATAAATGGAAATTTCAATTCCATGGATCAGCTTAATTTTTTAATAAATAATTTCAAATTTATATAAAGCCTTTGCTAATTCATCGCTTTAACATTATGATTTTAAAGAAAGAGCCACATAAATATCATGCCAATCACAGAGAAAAACAGTAAGAACAAAACCATTTATTGTTAACTTGTCTGTCAAACCGTCTTTTGAAGTAGGAATTTCAAACCACCTATGTCAGTAGGGAGAACTCACGCAGATACAAATTTTACATTAAGTTCAAGTAAGCTGTTAAAACCTCTCCTTGCACTGACCTCTATACAGATAACGAAGAGAAAAAGGCAAGTTATATATGACAGCTTCTATCGGTGATAAGTTAGTGGCATGCCTCTATCTGTAGAGCCTCTAGAACACAACAGAATCTTAGCTAAAATTTGTAATGAGTCCAACAGAAAATTACCCCGAGGTTCTCATTCCTTCTGGCAGAAGGAAGCTTTCCTGAACATCCCTGCTCCAGGGCAGTTCAAATCAGAGACCAGTCTCTCTTACAAGTCACTCGTCTCAGTTAAACTCTACAGGCTGATCCAAGACCTGAAAAGCTAGAAGCGTGGACTGGGAATCCGCTGCCAATCTGAGTGCTTCAGCAGACTCGCACCATCTGTGCATTAGGCACATCGACCTCACACTGAGCAATGGATGAAATGTGCTCAAGCAGAACCTCGGCTGGGTGTTCAGCAAGAAAGAGCTAATTATTATAAAACAGCATTCAAGAGATAAAATAAATAAAAAAAATTCTAACAGTTGCTGGTGGACTCATTCTGTGAATGGAACTCATTGCCATGTATCAAGTATCCTTATGTAGCTCTCTTTCATTTTAGAGGAAGAAATGGTATTTCTATTTCAGTATGAATATCATTTAAAGGCCAAGTCAGTCTATATGGGTTCACTCTACAGCTCCTGGGACTGTAATAACAGCATGCCTTATGAACACCATGCATGGATTGTTTTTGCAGCGATGTATCAAAAAGGAAGCAGATTCAGAGACTAGACTTCCTTGGAACTGCCTCTCTATCTGCTGTTTCGTTCAATTATGCCATTGCTTGAAAAGGTTGCACAGTACAAGATGGCATTTTTTTGCCGTAGCACTCATAGTGAAGCTCCTGTGTTTGTCACATCTAAGCTCTTAACATAGACCCACATTTTTAATACAGTGTTTATGTAAAAGAGGATTCTCTTCAATCACTTTGGAACAGACAAGCTCTTGCATTGCTATAAGGCATGTTCTCTGCTCTGAGGTCTTCCTTTCTGGGTACTGCAGGGATCCCTCCCTCCTCACTCCTGTCCCTAGAGGTATTTTAGGAGCTGGAAATCAGAACATACTTGTAGTTTATTAGATTAAAAGAGCTGTCAGTTAGCTTAGTCATGGGCCTTTGCTGTGAAAGGTCTATGTAAACATGGAAGTTGAGCATACTTCCATCAAAATGGGACTATGTATTGACTTAATTCTGTAGTTCAGTAGGCTCTTCATGCATTTTTTACTGCTTGCTGAGGTAACTATTCATAGGAATAAAATGTGACTTTGAACTTTGTGTGCAGTTTTTTGTCTTTACTAAGACAAAATGCCTACCAATAAATTAAGCTAGGGAGATCTGATATGTCCTCAATATTTATTTTGCTACACGGATTTTAAAATTCTGCTAAGCTGCTCTCTATTCTTTCTTATTTTTTTCTAAAAGTCTATTTATTCTGTAGAAACGGCATATCATTTACACCAGAGAAGCTTCATAATGCCTGACAGCACAGAGAGTTTACAAGCAAGACAAAGTTACAGGAACCTTTGTAAGCTGAAAGGACAATTACATGACTGAGGTTTTTTTTATTTAAAAACACAATATTTATAACATTAAAGAGCATATACTAAGCTGTGTCTTTGTTGAGAGACATTTAAAGAAGCACATGGACATCTTGTGCCTCCTTAACAAAGATTTTCCTGTGTATCCTGTCTTCCTGCTTTCAAGTCTCAAGTTGTTGTATATACAACAACTTCTTATAAACATTCCCTTTGTTGTTCTAGGGAAAAAAAAATCTGTTAAATCATAGAAAGGACCCAACAATACCCTTTTCAGCTGGGAAACTACAGCAGCAGTAAGATCAAGCTATAGCCTCTGTTTCTTGTGTAAAAATGTTTGGGTTTTTTTCAAAATACTTTTTACCTGCTTGAATTGTAAATTAAATGTTGTTAGACATGATTCTAAGCAAATGTAAATCAGTGTAATCCACTGAAGTCCGTGGAGCTCTGCCAGTTTTCAACCAGCTGAGTATTTTGGCATCTTGAATCCTGACTTCCTGCCTTGTTGAAGTAATCTTTGCATTACTGTAATGAGGATATACTGGTATTAAATCCAAGTCGGAGTTCTCCCAGATCTCGCCTAAACTCCTAATAATGTCCAAAAAAGCACTATTTAAAAATGTACTTTAAAATTATTTTTGGAAGACCATTTTGAGACCATTCTCAGATAGTATAAATAAGACTTGAAGGACACAAGGAGGAGCTACACTTTAAACATGATCGATCTTACTGATAACAGGTTACATTTAGATGTTACTAGTATTTGTGTTGATTCATACCACCTAAGTAGTAATTTACCACAACTAATTCAGAGGAAGAATGATCTGGAGTTAAAGCTGTAAATGCAAAAATGAAAATCTGAGCTCAACTCTTGTTTGGATCAGGATTCTTTCTTCACAGCAAATATCAATTAGTGAGTAAAGGCACATCTATAAATTAAAGATCATGTTTGCTCTGTGCTTTGTCTACCTAGTAAAGCTTTTGACACCATTCCCCACAGCATTCTCCTGGAGAAACTGGCTGCTCATGGCTTGGATGGGCATATGCTGCTCTGGGTTAAAAACTGGCTGGAAGGCCAGGCCCGGAGACTTGTGGTGAATGGAGTTAAATCCAGTTGGTGGCCGGTCACAAGTGGTGTTCTGCAGGACTCAGAATTGGGGCCGGTTCTGTCTAATATCTTTATCAGTGATCTGGACGAGGGGATCAAGTGCACCCTCAGTAAGTTTGCAGATGACACCGAGCTGGGTGGGCACACTGATCTGCTTGAGAGTAGGATGGCCCTACAGAGGGATCTGGACAGGTTGGATCAGTGGGCTGAGACCAATGGTATGATGTTCAACAAGGCCAAGTGCCAGGTCCTGCACTTGGGTCACAACAACCCCATGCAGTGCTACAGGTTTGGGGAAGAGTGGCTGGAAAGCTGCCTGGTGGAAAAGGACCTGGGGGTGTTTGTTGACAGCCGGCTGAATATGAGCCAGCAGTGTGCCCAGGTGGCCAAGAAGGCCAAGAGCATCCTGGCTTGTATCAGAAATAGTGTGCTGAGCAGGACTAGGGAAGTGATTGCCCTGCTGTACTTGGCACTGGTGAGGCTGCATGTTGAGTACCGTGTTCAGCTTTGGGCCCCTCACTACAAGAAAGACATAGAGGTGCTGGAGCATGTCCAAAGAAGGCAACAGAGCTGGTGAGAGGTCTAGAGCACAAGTCTTACAAGGAGCAGCTGAGGGAACTGGGGTTGTTTAGCTGGAGAAAAGGAGGCTGAGGGGAGACCTTATCTCTCTCTACAACTACCTGAAAGGAAGTTGTAGAGAGGTGGGTGTCGGTCTCTTCTTCCAAGTAACGGGCAACAGGACAAGAGGAAACGGCCTTAAGTTGTGCCAGGGGAGGTTTAGGGTGGATATTAGGAAAAATTTCTTCACTGAAAAGGTTACCCAAGCATTGGAACAGGCTGCCCAGGGAAGTGGTTGAGTCACCATCCCTGGAGGTATTCAAAAGACGGGTAGATGCCTTGCTGGGGCACTTGGTTTAGTGGTAACTTGGCAGTGTTACGTTTACGGCTGGACTCAATGATCTTAAAGGTCTCTTCCAACCAAAACGATTCTATGATTCTATGAATCTGTAATAAAACTCAGCTCCTGCCTGCCTCTCCATCTCCTACACATATCCATTTTGTCTGCTCCTTCTACTCCAGTTATACTGTTTTGCTTGGTTAAGGCTTGGATAAATGTAGTCTCAATGCAGAACTCCTAATTTAATGGCATCCAAGCTTTCTTTTGCATTTTTTCTTCCTACAGGCATTATATTGCTGTCATCATTGCTAATAAGAGAAAAAGTGTTTGAAATATTCATATTTTCAAAACCATAGTCACTATTGAAGTAGTTCACTAAATCAATTCCCACATATTTCCTCTTTTTTAACACTATGTGAAATGTTCATAAGTATATTATCATGTATCCTTGCTATACAGATATTTTCAAAAGTTGTGATTAATGAAAGTTGCAATGGTTTACAGTGACTCTATTATATGCACAAAAGCAAGAGGAAGAGTGGTTAGTCACTAGGACAAGACTGTGATTCCAAGTCACTGTAAGAAATTTGTCAATGAACAAAGAAAAGGGAATTCTCCTCTAACGAGATTCCTCTCCTTATACATGATTTTATTAAATTGAGTACATGTTGAATGTAAACACTTTAAATACAAAAAATGCTCTCCCTGGATATTTATGTCCACACTGCATAATAAATGAGACTTCTACATAGGTACTGATCTCAAGAGGTCTGTTAATCACCTAACAAGTCTCTCACTTGACTTTAATGGTAGCTTAGATTTGATTTTTTTTATTCCTTTGGAAGTACATACAACAATTTGTTTTACATTCTCTCTGATCAAAAGCTCTCCCAGTCTAAAATCAAATCAATTGAGAGTTCAGGCAGTGTTCCTACGCCTCTCCATGATGGCTAGAAGAAAGTATTTCACAGTTCTCCAGAAGAGACCATTGTGTAGTACAATTTTCTGCAACACAAAGATCCACAGACATCCAATGCACATAAAAGCACATGAACCCTGAGGTACCTTCAACATGTTATGGAAACATCATAAACTTGCATGGCACAGCAGCTAATTGAAAAAACCCTGGTTTTTGAAGAACTAATTCACTCCAGTGTAGAACACAGTAATTGTGCTACTTTGAGAGCTCCCTCAGTCCCTTCAGAGATCTTCATAAAAGACTCAATTGTATGAAGCAGACACAGATTGTAAATTCAGCTGAATCAGTGGGACTTCTTTCACTGAGTCCAGGGAGAGGCTGACCAGGCTGTTTAAAGGTTATTATCTGCTACACGTCCTTGCTATGAGCTTTAACCTCATCACTTAGCCACATTAAAATTGATTTTCCCTAGAACAAGGAAAGACATTTCTCCTACCAAAAGTGTGTCTGACCAAAGTACAGCTTTCCAACCCTACACACTCTGGTTCTACAGCTGTTCACAGAAAGTCATGTCTACTATTTTATAATAGGAGCACTCTGCTCCTTCTTGTGTTAATCATGCTGCTTTTGGAGGGAGGAGGGGCAAAAAAACCAAACAATTTTTTTCTTTTTTTAAGTTTTCCAAAAACATGAACACTACAGACTTGATCTAAACAATTCTGAAGTTACAGGACACAATAAGTCAGAAACAAAGCTGAAAATTCAGTCTGACTGTTAACTATTTTTAAAGCTTGAGCAATTGAAGGCAAGTTCTGTGAATATAAGTGGCAGGCGTGCAAGCATGCTGTTTTTAATGTCTTGTAGTCTCCTTTTTTCCAAGATTGTGGTTCATTTCAGAAGAGATCTACCTGTAAATAGGCAGCAAGCAGAAAAAAAAAAAAAAAAAAAGGATGCCATTCAAAAACGGGAAAGTGACAATAGCCTGCAAACAAGAAGAAAGAGGGAGAGACTTCATGGTTCGCACCTCGCAGGCCTTTGCATTCTCCCTTGCAGGCAAGAGAGCTAATTAAAACCTTGTGGTTAGAGAAAGACATCATGCAATTTAGGTCAAACAAACGGCTTTGATATCGAGGGATATTTTACATGGAAACATCACCCTTTCATGCTTTTAATCCTAGGATTACAAGCACATATTGACCACCTTGTGGATACCCTCTGACGTAATATGTTATTTACTTGAAGTATGCTCTAAATTTTGGCTTTCAAAAAAAAACTTAACTACAGTATTCACAGACTAATGTTTTTCTTCAGCGTGAATGTCACTGTGGTATACTTTAAGTATAGCTGGTAGCACTATGCATTATTATGTTTGCCCAGCAGTTCTCATTATAAGACTGTTTTAGCAGCTTGTAAGTTTGCTGAATATTAACTACATAAACTAACATTTTCCTCAGGGAAAAAAAAAAGAGTGACAGCATCAATCACTTGGCTTTTCATTACCTATTTTACTATGTGGTCGTTGCATGGAAATGCCAGGCAAAATGGTTGAGACATTAACTCATTGCTTTGCTCAAGCTGGAAATCCTCTGTAACTCATTTCCCTTTGAAATACCCTACTGCCCCTGTACTGTAGATTAAAAACTCAACACATGTATTCAAAGATACACTTTTTACTCCTTGGTGTTTAACAAATTTTAGCCTGAAAACCACCTGCAGGTCACTACAGAGATTTTATCAGCTAAATCCCTGAGAACGTACACTGAGGTGTATTCCAACCCAGAGAGCATCACTCCTAGAGAACATCACCCCTCTGCAACTAAAGCTCAGACTTGGTGTGGTCTCTCAGATGATCTCTACACCCTTGTGGTCTACGCAGTGGAAGAAAGAGGAGATGAAAACTTAAGAAAGAACAAAGGGCAAGAGATTGGGATATGGAAGTAGGAGATAACAGACTGAAAAATGGCAGGCAAAGAATAAGGAGAGCAGTGACTGGAAGGTAAGGAGAAACAGAAGAAGCACACAGGAGAAAACGATAGGTCTGGGACTGAGAACTAGTGATGGAGGGAAAGGTGAGAAGGGGGAAGAAAAATACCTGTGGAAGAGAAGAGATGCATTAGGAGTACTGTGACAGGCTGGCCACACACACCTGGACAAAAAGTTTTGGAAATGCTAAAGCAAACTAAAGAGTCCAGAGAGAGATGCTGAACTGGAAAAAGCTGAGGAGAGGGATCCTAAAATAGGGACAAGAAGTCAATGTAAGGGAGAAAGCCAGACTGGCCAGGCAGCAAAGGTAGAAATTGAGACAGAAACACAGAATATGTTGAGGAGAGATGAAAGATAGCCCACGCAGCACAGCAGGAATGGAATAGAAAGTCCGGTGGTGGATCAGAGGTATGACGCTGAATGAAGAGATGGTGGGGAAAAAGAGACACTGCAAGTGCAGAAGAGAACAGATCACACCTAGACCAGATGAGCAAAAAGGGCCCTCCCTCCTCTTAGCAGAAACTCCTTACCAAAACCAGGAGAGAGAGACATGATTCGCAAGCCTCATTGGCCTCTGTCAGCAGATATGTGTGAAATCCACCTACAAAAGCTCCCATCAGTGTTCCATGCTGGGTAAACCTTACAGTTCCTCAGAAAGCTCAAGCAATAGACATTTCTGTGTTGTTGAGATCCTATGTGGGAAACCCATGTGTGTACCAATGTGATGCTTTGTGTTAGGATTTCAAGATTTTGTTTTCAGTTTGTTTGGCATTTTCCAAGATTGAAAAACACATCTAAAGCATCTGCCTTAAATTGTGTTGCAATATGAAACACTCAAATACTAGGAAAGACCAGAACTAAAATAATCTCTGCAATCTTCATTTATGTTCGTCACGTACATGCAGTGACATGGCCCTTCCTTCTATAAGACAGTGGTGATCTCATCTAAACTGAAGCTTTCACAATGTAAACATGGACATCTGAGCTCATCATCCAGCCCCTTCTCATAGTCGGTAAAGAGAAAATGTCCTTCTGGGGCAGGATACACATGAGACATGGATGTCTGGGTAAAAAGTCATTAAGGTCAAAGGAATACATCAATGTACAGTGTTAAATCTGAGAAACTTCACACCTGATTTTTCTCTGTGTTTCTTAATAGCTTTGAAACACAGCTACTATTCATTTCATGGATCATTTGGGGAGATTATGACTTCTGAAAACCACATCTCATGGCTTCATGTTCAGCTCTCCAGCACCAAGGGCTTTTGCTGGCTGACAGAATAACTTCTTTTCCTGACGTAACAGCAAAATTTCCCTTCATTATACAGTCCTACATCAATCCAGAGATCCATCTGTTCAGAGAAGGAGCTATGGGGTTTGTGCAGGGATAGGGAGAGCAAAATGTATGATCATGTGGCTGTATAATGGATCATGAGGTATAAACACAAAGTTGTATAGGCAGTGTAATCCTGACATTTTCTGAATTCTGACTTCATTTTTGTGCAATCTCAGATGTTTTTTTACCTTCTATGAATGGAATACAGCACAAAAGTTTCTTCTCAATGGCAGAAGAATTGTAAATTTTTCCTTAAAACACACTTTGGGTTAAATTGGAACAGCTGAATAAAAGTAGTTTTGATTCTCACCTACATTTCTTCTAACCAAAAGCTGCCTCATTTCAGGAAATATGTGTCAAAAAAATAGTCTCCCTTGTTAATAGAGAGCAGAATTTTCTACTGACATGAATGGTTGTTTCCTGGATACCATATTTGACAAACATACAGCACAAAAGCGCTGGCTTCAGGTGGAAGTGTTGCAACAGTGGTAAGCCTTATGTTTGGTACTGCAAAGCTGATTAAATACTAGCAATGAGCAAGTGCTGCAACATTAAGAGAGTGAATTGATGGATGTCTGTATTACCCATTTCTCACTCAGTAAGCACTGCAGAGATTAATTCCCAAAAATCCTTTTACTATGTTGGGGTGAAATGATCATAATGCCTAGATGATGCACACCATTCACTTAATTTTCTAGTTATTGCAGTCTAAGGCGCGTCTTCTTACTCACCGCAGCAAGCTGGTCCACCCCACTTGCAGTTCGTGCTAATGTTACGAGATCTTCTTGCATCTTATCTACCCATGACTTTATCCTACAGAAATGAAAAAGAGGAACATTGAATCAGATCATTGGCAAATGGAACTTACATACAATTGTATGAAAAGGGAAAAAGTCAGAATATGTTGATAAATATTGATAAATATGTTGGTAAAATTGAATACAAAATGTACAAGACTTGTCTTTAATTGCTAAAAAATAATAAGCTTGGTATGGACCAAAGTCTTCAAGCTACACCCTGATGGTGTTCTCTTTTGCTGACACAAATCTAAGCCACTTGCTTTTTTCTTTCTTTTACTTTTCATCAGCTGGCATTTGCCTGGTGCTCTTCAGGACAGACAGTGTCTTCACCATCAAGTATATCACTGTAGCTGCCTCTTGTTGACAGGTACCGAGGTCTGTTTCCAAATGTGATAGAGCCTAACAAAAATCACCGCAACAGAGCTAGTATGCTGCCTGCCAGGACAACCTGCCTCACCTGCAGCTCACTCCCAGCACCGCCTTTCCTGAGGACCTCGAGGTCCCTCTCCCAACAGACAGCACAAGCAGAGAAAAACAGCAACTGGGAGCAGGCTGACAAACCAGAGTAAATCTTCTGGCCTGTAGCCCCTCTCCAGACACTCCAAGGAAGCATCAGCAGGACAGACAGCTGTGGGCATAGGTGGCACGAGCTGTTTTGGCAGCGCGTACCTGCTCCTGGCTGCTGTTTTTCACCAGGGAACGGGCAGGGATTTGCTGCTGTACATGCTTGGCTCCCTGTGCCCAGTAAACCTGACTCTTTGGAAACGCATTGGACCTTGTACAGTTTTTATGTTTCTGTGCCATGTCACGTTTCGTAGCAGGAAAGGAGCCATGGTACAAGTTTATTCCAGTGAGATCCCTGTTCAGAAGAAGGTTGTGTCGCTTGCCTAGCCAGAAAGTTTGATCTCCAGTTCATCTATTGTATCACCCCTGTCATTATCATAGCTCTGCTCTGCAACCTGGAACAGATACACATATTTATCCTAGCCATTTCCTAGCCTTAATCTGATACCCAAGGAATGACTGCTTAGATTATTTATGAAAGTAGGAAAGACAGGGAAAAGAGAGACTCCATTTTTGTTGCAATATGGAAAATTTGGAAGACTAAGAAAGAACATGGAGGACTGATTTTACTCCTTTCCATGGTCATTAATACATTTTTTGTTAAACCACAAACAATATTTTAAAAGTGCACAATCTCTATCATGGAGTTGCAACTTGGCTACTTTTATTAAAGGATCCTTCCTCATGCTTTTGAAGAAAGCGAATAGTCGTTCAAACACAAAAGAAGGCCAGGTTGGATGGGGCTTTGAGCAACCTGGTCTAGTGGAAGGTGTCCCTGCGCAGGGCAGGGAGGTTGGAACTAGATGATCTTTAAGGTCCCTTCCAACTTTAACCATTCTATGATTCTGTGATTCTATGATTTAGGGCTCTGACACCTAACATGAAGGTCCTTCTGGCAGCTCAAAATAACCTCTGCACAGATAGGAATGGGAACTACCTAGACAGGAATGTACTGAGTTTTACGGAAGTGCCAGATTTAAGAAAAATCCCTCTTCTCAATCAATAATGGGTTGCTCTCCAATCAATACACCGTCTCTCATGAATTCTATATGAATCCTATTTCCCACAAGCAGAATGCTCTGACACAGTAAACAAGAACTTTTTTAAGGTTTAGGTCAAAATGTCTTTGAGCCCTTCACAAAAAATCTGCAGCAGAAATTGAAGTAGCAACTTGTAACCATGGTTTCCAATTAACCATAGCTTCTGCCTGTGATACTATTGTTTTCATCCTCCCTCCAGCCTGGTTCGTTTGACACTCTCATCTATTGTGTTGTATCCTTTATTTTCTATTGTGTCATATCTTTATTTTTCCCTTTCAAATCTTTGGATAAAGAACAGGGATTTCACTCTGTCTGTACAGCATTTCCATTATTTCTTCACTGGATTCTAGGTGTTTCAGACATATTAAAATTACATCTTAAAACACCCTGAACTAATAAAAAAGAAAAAAAAAAGGCATGAAAAAGTTTTAGACTGAAATTATTTCGCTACTCTTGTTCAACACTGAGCAATTTTAATTGATCTAGTTCCTAGGGGCTAAAAGCTTTCAGAAGACTGTCTACCCTTTAAAATCTTCTCAGTGCACTCGATGAAGACTGACTTCTAGTCCAGATGGAAGAATGTTGAGTTATAATTCCAGAATTTTGGCAAGAAGACTATATTGATTGAGCGATTGTGTATGCCAAATCAATAATGCAAGAGGAGACCTTATCACACAGGTTGTGATTATCTAGATTTCCAATTTTTTTAGCTTGCAGGTATTTTTTTCTAATTTAGGCGAAGCTTTAAAAAACTCTTTTAAAAGACTGGAAAAATCAATGCTTCTAAATAAAATAGTTCTAAAGTCTTGACAGGAGGAGTTCCACTGTATAACATACTCACTGGATTCTCCATGAGGAAAAAGGATGTGCAGAAAATTGTGAAAGCTGTAAAAAAAGTGTAACATGGAATGTAAAAAATGCTTACTAGGATAAACCCCTTGGGACTTCAAAAGGACTGATGGGTACTAGACCAGTTGTTAAGAATTCAGTCATGTCATTGCTGATTAATAATAAACTGCTAATAAATTAGTAAGAGTAAACCTCTTCACTAGCAATAGAACCTGTTTATGGGAAACCATAGGAGTGCGTATTGGAAGAAGGGCTTGAGCAAGTGTCTTCAATGGAAATCTTACTGATGTGTCATTTCCAGAGGTACCCCCTCCACACTGTGGCATGAAACAAGGATTTACCTCAAAATAAGACTACTTTTTAACTTGATATATCCCCGACTCTCTTCACAAATCCTGAGAAAGTCAGGGAGGGGTAGCAGAATGAGTAAAAAGACTGGAGACTCCATTAATTTGTCCTCCAGTGCCCCACCAGAACCCTCTGTTGCAGGGTTTAACATCCCATTAAACACTTACAAAACAAAGCATGCTACAGGAAAGACCTCCAGATGGACACAATATTTTAACAGGTGTCCAAAGGCTCCTTTTATCCACTGTAACTAAGCAGCCCTTTCTCTAGATTTTTCTTGACACTTCTTAGCCTTTGTGTGATTTGACCAGTCTTCAGGCTATTTTGCTATTCTTTGGTGAATGGTTGCTCCACCATTTGAGTCACTTTGCTACCTACCTCCAAGCCAAATAACAAGTAGACTCCTTCAGGTTAGTGTTGATGCTTTTCCATGGAGGTTCAACAGAAGCTAATGGTCTTTATTTGCTTTCTCCTTTTGCATTGTATCACCAAGAGTACTCTTACTGCCTTATTTCTCTGCTTGTTCACATCCTACATCTCTAGCATGGCCACATGAAAATGATGGATGTTGCGATTTAGGGACCAAGTACATTTTCACTGACTATTACAATTGATTCCATCATTGTTTTAATGCTCCCAAACCTTTCCTTCTATACTGTGTTTTCCAAAATCTGGTGTAAAATAAATTAACTTCCTGGTTTAAATCTCCACGAAGCCCTTATATTATATAAACATTTAGTTCTGTATAGAAATCAGTGTGTTAAAAAATCACCTTTTATGGTGTATTATGTTTAGTCCATCATGTGTATTTGTGAGAACAGTACCAACTCATAAGCACAAGTATGAACAAAACCAAAAAAATGCTATCATCTTCCAATTTTGAAAGGTTTCTATTTTTCTGTGTGAAAGAATGAGGTCTATGAAAGGTGAAAAAGTGAAACCCATTACCCAAAAGTGTTTTCAAAAGCATAAAATAAATAATTGAACACATAGAGATTTTTTTATGATCCATTTCAGTTATAAAAATTCTGGGTGTTATTTCTAAGAGAAGGTGATAGAAAAAATCAAGGAGGATTGATTTTTAAATTGACTTTTTTCATTTCCCACTGCTTTGTATTTTTACTGGATATATTCCTCTCTGTCCTAAAAGGAAACTGGAATGGTGAGAAGATATATTAGTTAATTAAATTTGAAATTTTGGAAGAAGTTACCCTTAAAAGCATGAATTACTTATTACTACTATTACTTGTAAATGAAATATGGATCATTTTCCTCTTTAACTCACAAAAATATTCCTGATTTTCCAATAAATTCTTATTTATTGAAGTTTATTATTTTCTGTCCAGAATTCCTACCTCCACATGATTAGCTCACACCTTGCCTTTTGAAGTTGTCACCCAGACTAGGTTTTTTGTTTGTTTGTTTTAATTTGCAATTGAACTAGGTTTCTGCTTCAGTTGATGAAAAAAGGCATCTCTAGAGCTGACCTGTTCTTTCCCTCGGGTAGGTGAGCTGAACTACCTATCTCCTGCATTGCGTCTAGTGAGCCCTAGACAACTTTGATTCCTAGTCCATGGTCTCCAGCCTAGCTAGGCTATGTATATGACTTGTAGGCAGGTCAGGGTAGACAATATCAGCTTCTAGACTGGAATAGGAAGAAGTCCACTTTCATTCTAATTTAATGGCAATTTCCCTCTCCAGCTGTAACTTAATAATGCTTCTTCCAGTACTGACTGTATATTTACCTTAAAATATGATTTTCTTGCATATTAATCGTAGCTTATTAGACCTTCTGTAGTGGAAACTGTCCTTTTCTTACTTGCCTGTACAACAGCTAGTACAGCAGAGTCCAACATAATAAAAAGTAATAACTTCAGAAGGGTTTTTCTAGATTACTATCAAATGTACAAATGATGAAATGGCATTCTACAACTCTGAGGAAGCTCAGTATAAATATTCTTTCCTTCCCACAAGAATTTAAATAACATCATTAGTAGTATTAATAAGGTCTAATGTCAGTGTTTCTTCATCTCAATTCTCCCATCTTGCCACCAGACAAAAGTGTACATTTGAGATATTTCATGGTCCTCATAGACTGTTTTTTAGAAATGGACACAATCACATCTGTAACTTTCACAGGAAAATTTGACAGAATGTTTAAAATACAACTTTTTTTTTTTCTTTTTCAGTTAAGGAACCATATTATCTCACTGTATTTAAAAAAAAAAAAAAAGTTTTACTTTAAAAAAATGAAATAAGAGCCTCTAGGCACTGAAATGCTTGTCTGGTGCTCCTTTTAACTGAAGCCTGTAGTGTAGTATCTGTCTGACAGCTGCTCATGGTCAGAGTTTACTTAACAATTGGAAAGCTGTCACAGCAGACGTGAGCTCCCATGACTTAAAGAAGCAGCAGTCATTTTTTTCTGCAAAGGGCACCAACAGAAAGCCCGTACAAAAGGTTAGTTTGTTCCTATCATTATTAGTTTGGCACGAACATCGCAACGGATATTCCACTGAAAGGTGATTACATTTTGCAGCGCAATTGATTTTAGCCCCCCTCTCCCACACACAGGTTTTCCCCATATCAAGCAATGACTAGACAAAAGCAGTGCACACATGCCCTTCCACAGCAACTTCTAAGTGATTTGAATGATGAAAAGGACTGTCTAATTAAAGACAGACAGACACGGGTCATTTATTGGGGAATTAGAAGGTACAACCCTGCTGCTGTCGCCTGGGTTGTGATCAGATTGATGAAGAAACAGCCAGAACACTACAGGGCCATCCATCCCCATTGCACTATTAACCAACATAGCATAACAGCTACTTTGACAGCACAGAAAGCTTTTTTTTTCTTCTTTTTTTCTTCTTTTTCTTTTACCTCTTTTTTTTTTTTTTTTTTTTTTTTTTTTTAAGTAAGACAATTATATTTCCTAAAGTCAGAGGATTTTCACAGGTACACCCCAAGTCATGATCCAAGCAGAACTTAATATAGCAGGCACCAGCCTAAGAAATCTTTCTTTTAACTTCATTAAATCCGATTTTTATGTTAAACCTGTATACCAAACTATAGTTGCAGAACAGAAGACTGCTCAATTACAAGTGTAACAGAAACCAAGAGATCTAGCTGTAGGGCAGCCTGGATGTAACCTTTTTCCTGCTGAAACTGATGCAATTTTTTTCTGCTGACTTCAAGGAAAGTAGATTCATGTAATTACATGCCATAGCTTTGCAGACCACTCACACTAATTTAAGGTCCATTAGCTGACTTCTGCTTGGATAATGTCTTATAATCTAAAGAGGTAGACATAGAACTTAACTCTGCCAATTGAAGTCACTTTGTATGTTGGAAATCCACATCCAGCTCTCCTCAGTTAAGATTATATTTTGCTCAAGTTTCTGAATAGTTCTTGCATACAAAAATAACAACAATTCAAGTAATGAAAGCTGTAAGTAACAAGTGTTTTCAAAACAGGTAAATATTTCTTAGATTATCAAAAAGGAAAAAAAAATATGTAACACATTGCTCCTAATTCGATGTGGTGTTTGAAAAATGAAGATAAATGACATTAGACTCAGAAGCAGTGAAAGAGTAAGCCTTGCAGTATTTTTTCAAGCTAACCCCACTCTATTTTCTTCACTTTCAGGATCAGATGCTTTTTAGAAGATTTACTGTCAGTGAAGGAGAGGGGAAAGGCCACAAAATTATTACAAAAGCAGGATTCTCAACCATTCTGTCCCTCTTAGGCAACACTAAAGGGCAAACAGAAACTGTTACTGTAATTTATAGAAGGCATGTGAAAGAAGAACATATGTTACAATGGAATTACTAACCTTCTACCCAGAAATTACCCGTGTTGCTGCATTTATACCTCCTACTGCAAAACTACTGAGTTTTCATACCACTATATATTTTGATGACCTATTAAGCTGACAGTACTCATATTTCAGGTATGTGGGTGGATGGATAGATTTATAGAGAACCAGACTTTGTAAGGAGTAATAAAGGCAGGTTTTGTGAAATACTGAACAAAAAAAAAAAAAATTTAGTGTGCTAAAATCCCAGTGATTCTAAATCAGGGAAAGAAAAGGGTCAGATATGGAGAGACTGATGTGAAGATCACTAAAATCCTGGGGTTATCCAATCAAGCTCTTGAATCTCCACTGTATAGCCAGAAAGTGAATAAAAGAGGGTTATATAATTTAGATGTGATGTAAAAATGAATCAAGGCAAAGCCATCCATATAAGCATTTGTGAATTTTCCAGATCTTACTATAGGACTTGTAACAGTCCCATTAGATGCCACAGAGTGGAGGAGATTTAAATACGTCATCTAGAGACATGCTCACCTCATTCTATAACTTCTATAGTTATGAACCCCTCAGGGTGGTTTACAGTCCTCCAATACTCCTCCTTCTGCTGTTTGGAAATTTGCTAATGGACTATGCAAAGGTATGACAGCTTACAAGCATAGTATAAAAACTATAGATAGTAAATAGCAATTTGCAAGGAAGTTAAGGATTCAGAAATTTAAGTGAAAAGAGGTGTGTGCTGCAAGTGTTGGGAGATCCCACTTTATTCCCATGTGATGATGGTACAGGCATGTATATCCACTGCCAGCTATTTGTTGAAAAATGTATCACTCAATTTTGTATAAATGTTTGGAAGAACTTTTATATAATAAAAGCAAAGTACAGAATAATTCATGACATTTAACTACTGCACCGAGTGAGGAAAACAGGGAAGCTATGCTATCTCTGTGCATGCAAATGGATGCACAAAATGCATCATCTACTCCATAGGCAAAGATATTTCTTCTGTTGACAAGAAGAAAAAATAGTACTTTTTTTCTTTGCCCTCTTTGACTGTCTTATCTGCCCAAATGTGACAAGCTGCTGGCCATGTAGTCTGTAAGGACTTTGTAGATATAATACAGTCCCCATAGCCAAGGCCAGAGGGACCTTCTTGCTCTTTCTTCTTTTCAAAATGTAAAATCCTTACTTGAAATAGTTATTTTACATTTGTCAAATTGAAACATTTGGGGAGTAAGACATAATTTCTCTGTCATATCTGTCATTTTGTAGAAAGGGTCAATGTGGACAGAAAACTTCAGGATACACTTGATTTTTACTAGCAGACATTTTAATGTTCAGACTTGGGATTTTTAAGCTCTTATTTCATATGTTTAAGCCATGCAGTCACAGAGGCTATTACAATTTTCCAATTTTTTTCCAAACACCCCTTCTCTATATAAACATAGTTCCCCTCCATCATAGCCTTCACAGAACAAGCACGCGGGAGCACTCGCTAATGACTGCTCTACCAACTGCTCTTTCAAGGAACCCCTCTGTACCACAGATAAATGGGGCACTAGGAAACGAGTGATGCAACATTGATACAGACAGAAGAAGGAACAGCCTCCTAATTTGACCAGCAGCTCAGGAGATTTAAGTTTCACCCCTGACTTCCAGGACCAAGTCAGTGGCAAGTGAATGTCTCATGGCAAGTGAAGGGCAGATCTGTCACACCTCAGTGACTGCCTATGTCCTAACAAACGGTTTGCTTCTTCATATTGAGTCCAGTGGCAGGTTCCAGGATGGAAATGGTCAACTGTGGATGGCACCATGAGCTGCTCAGTGTTTGCGCAGTGCCTAGAAAAGCAGAAACCGTTCTCTATCCTCACCCAGGACTTCTAGGCCCAACTAACTCTTTCACCCCAACATCTCTTCTGTAGCTCTGGAGCGCAACTTGAATGGCTGTTTTGCCCTCACCTTCTAGCAAAACCTTGCCTAAATATCTCCATCAAAAGGCTTCGAGGATGGACCTGGGAACAGCACCCTCTGACCCAGCAGCTGGACCCACTCCCTGCTGCTCACTCCCACTGAAATACCCTCACCTCATGTTTCAGTTCAGTTCTTTTTCTCTAACTGCACTTCTCACTTTAATAAGCATGTGGTAGATGATACTCCAAAGCATCCAGATGTTAAACAGAAGTAACCAAGTAATTCCTTAAATATGGTGTTCGCTTTCAAGAGCCAGGATCAGGGCATGGTCATATTATTTTATAAGCTTGTTCAGTACAAACCAAGTGGCTGACAGGTGTTTAGCCACACATGTTCATAATTACAGCTTCTGCTTCACAAATATTTCCCTTCACTTTGCCAAAAGTGTTCTTTTGGAGTCTAAAGCTTCCTAGCAAATAACATGAAAAATATCCTCTAATGGAAATTACTGTTGCACAAAATATCATTTAATTATTTAAGCTCAATCTTTAATGTAAGCCTGACAAATAGAATCAGCTGCAAAATCACTAAAAGCTGTAAAAAGAACTCCTTAAAAATTATTATGTTTTAATTATCAAAGATTATAGTGCTAAAACAGTTTAACAGAGAAGGCATAACAAATTTTCAGCTCAAATGACTGTCAGTAATCCTCAGATGTGTTTCATTAAATGCTTTTACAATCAGATATACATCTAGTGCCATTTATTGCTTTGCATTGAAAAAACAATCAAACACTCAAAATCTAGTTACCATTTCTGTGGCTGAGAAATAGAAGTTCAAAATGACGGATCCTTAATTTATTTCTAATCTATGCTAGCTGAAACACAATCATTTTGTTTTAAATTGCAATGGTCTAACATATGGCCTAGCATACAGATCATAGAATCATAGACTAGAATAGTTTGGGTTGGAAGGGACCTTTAAAGGCCATCTAGACCAACCTCCCCTGCAATAAGCAGGGACATCTTCAACTAGATCAGGTTGCTCAGAGCCCCGTCCAACCTGACCTTGAACGTTTCATGGAGGAACAGCATACAGAGAGACCTGGGTGTATTTGCCCCCACGGGAATTCCCCCAGAATAGCACCTAAAATGCCTCTCATCGTGTCTTTGCTTCACCTCTGATAACTAGTATTTAAAGTGTCCAATCCAATCTGGACTAAGTTCATTACTCTAGTACAAACATAGATACTCCACTAAAATCATACATTCAATATGGTAAAAAGGAGATCGAAACTGAATCTCACATACATCACTACAGTTATTCCAGTACAGTAGCACTGGAACCTGGATTAGAAGCTGGTCCCTATGCAAAGTAATATGTAAACACTGCTGTTTTTTGATGGTTTTACATTGTATGGTAAGTCTGTTAATGGTGTAATGCCTTTGGAGAATAAAAAAGCATGTCTTTAAAAAATGATTGAAAAATAAATCTCAGTGTAATAGAACTTTTTCAAGTGCTTAACTGCGTCATTTTGCGAAGGCGTTTCAGGCAAAAAAAAATTATTTTATCACTTCTGTTTAACATATCACACTCATACTTTAACCATAATTTATATTAAAATTACTTTTTCCCCAAACTAATAAGCATTACATTTTAGCCTTAGGAAAAAAGCATAAGGAAATTAAACTATGGTATACTGGGTACCAGTAAAGAAGAGACTAAAGGAAAAAAGAAAGTGTTTCATACAAAGCAGGAACATGTTCAGAAACTTACTTAATGCACATCCATCCACACGTATGTGCACCAATTCAATTCAGTGAGAATTTCATCTGAGCCACCCAATTTGTGCCATTTCCATTGCAGTAGCTTGTTTTCATGCATCTAGAATGTGGAAGCTATACATATGGACTGGACGTGTGCTCTCCATACTGAATAAACTATACAGGCCACCACAATAAGACACATACATTTGTCTCCTTACAGTATGCCATTAGTTTGATCTGCTGTTTGTTGTAGGACATTTACCTTTTTTCATAATATACATGAAGAAACCACAGTATCGAGGTATAACTGTGTGAAAATAGATACTACGTAATGTCTACATAACGCAGCACCATAATATCACTGTACTGTGAGATGTTATGATCCCACTGAATTCAAAGCCTGCCTCAGCCTGAGACAGAAATACAGGATCAGACCTTAGATTGAAAAAAACTTACTAAAGTTATATAAAATATATAGTAATTCAGATAAAAATTAAAACATTAGCTTTTCTTTTTTTAGATTATCTATCATTGGCTGTATACAAAGTAACCTTTTTTGGTTTAGGTTATGCAGCACTGAATGTATGTACTTTACAGGAATACCAATATAAGCTTTCAGAGAAATGATCACGTGTCCATCTCATTTTGTCCCCACCTACACTTCTGAAAAAGTGAACACCAAAACTTCCCTTGAGTTTGGCAACACATGAATACTTTCTTAAATCAGTGTAACTTACTGTCTTCCAGGGAATTGAGGTATAAATCAGCACCCATATTAAAAATCAGGTGGTTTTTTGGTTTTCCATTGTTTTTCTTAGTGACAAAAATGGGTATTAAAGTACTTCACCTCTCACAGAATACATTAGGTAAGTGCAACTAAGCAATGACATTACATCAGCAGGGAGTTCAGTTGCTTACTTCTCTATATTTATCCAAGTGTCTGATGTGGGTTTTGGTTGTAGCAGCAGAAGTCCAACACACAGGGTTCACCCTGGCACCAGCAAATCGTTGATGTGCTCAGCACCAGAGGGTTTGCTGCAGCAAGGTACATGAGCAGGTGCATAATTCCACCCATGCAAGTGGCTCTAGTCATATAATTTAAGTACACAACTGAACTGGGAGTCTGCACTCAGATCCTGTACAGCGAGTCTACCTTTTTTGGGTTTGTCACTTGCCTAAATGTAAAAGTTAAATGTAAAAATAGAGGGATGTTTACAGATCAGCACGTGTTTATGCACTCTGGAAGACAGAGCTTGATTGTATAGGGAGCATCTTCCTTATAATTCCACATGAAGAAATAATTATAATAATAATAATTATTATTATTATTAAAAAGATATGTTATTTATAATGGTCATTTAATATGAAACTCATCTTGAAAATATTCTATGATCATTTAAGCACTGAAAAAAGCAACAAAGTTTGGCAAAAAAGTGTAGAGTTTTTTTACACAACTCAGAGCTGCTCACTAGCAAGCTTCAAATTTTATAATCTCCTTTAAAATGCAGTTTTCTGTGGTGTTGATCCCTCTTGTTTTATAATGACATGGATTCATAAATAAAACATCTATTACATCAGATAGCAGAATGCCACCTTCTGATAAACTCATGTAGTCTGACAAAAAAAACCCTGACTCCAACTGTACTCCATCAGTGTAACCCTATTCTTCTTCTAATTTTTGGTGTTTTTTAAAATTACTATATACTTTAAGAAATTTTTGTTGTACAGTGTACTCCAAAGAATATTAATTGAAAGCTGCACATCCAAATTAATCAGCTGTTTCATTTGCAAATATATTCTTCCTTTCAAAGTCTGACTTCCAATGTGCAAATCTGTCATCTCCCTAACATGCTACTGCTGTGGCATGTGCAGTAATAGCATTTATAGTAATGAAGAGACATTTTTTTGGAAAGACCTAAATAGACTCCATGTTCTGAAACACAGGCACTATCTGCATTCAGTGCTGCCATTTAAAACAAAAAGTAAAATATCACGACAAAAGGCGTAAAAGAAGCAAAGCAGAGATCATTGTACGAGCAAAAGACTGGCACAGAATATTAAGTTTCTACAGAAATTAGCATCAAAATTAGCATAGCCATGCTGTCTTTAAATTCTTTCCATTTCACAAAGTCGCACTGAATTACACTGAGTTTTTGCTAAAGGCGCAGCTGGCATGTTGTGGTTCCTGGGATGCAAATGCATATTAAAGGCTATTTGAAAAGGATAATAGTATATGAGAAAATAATGAATGTGTTCCTTTCCTCTTGTTCAAGAGGTTATCAATCTGTTCTCACACACCCTGCAGTTTTCTGTCTCGAAAACAGTTTTGAAAACTGTCCGTTACAATATGATGTCCAAGTCCATGAACTCTTTGTACATTAGCTAGCCTAGGGGAGGTCAGGACTCTTGATCACAGGATCAGGACAGTGTCTTCACAGACTGGTTGGTGCAGGTGGACCTTAGATAGATTAAAATCATGACTAAGTTTCTCCAGGGCATTAGACAGACCCAGCTGTATATCAGAAGTGCTAGCATACTGTAAACTACCAGAAAAAAATCAATGCAATTACCCTGTATAGAACCAGCAGCAACCAAAACCATATTTCAGTCTTCCGCTTTACAAAATTAACCTTTTGAAATGGCTAGTGTCAGGCTTCACAGACCAATTCAGTCATGAACAACTGTGCAGGTCTTATATTTCTGTTGTAATCCTCCAATAGTGATATATAGTATTTTTCTTAAATCTGTAGAAACTGGAGATTGAAGGATAATGCTAAATGTCATTATTGGAGTGATATGAAAGTCTCAGCTTCATTCTTTAAAAGCAAAAGAACTCTTACAGATGGCTCACAAATTACTTCCATAAACCTTTAGAAAAACAACCGTATGTGCTCATGACGCTTGGGCTTCACTTTTGAAAGCCTGTTTGATGAGACTGCAAGTGTTTGATTCAGAAAGCTCAGGCACAGAAATGGTTTCCAACTGTGCACCGGGGCCAAAGGGCTGTAAGGGTCAGTTCACAGTGAAGCTGAACAAGAATGACATTAAATGTAATTCAGCTTTAAAACAATGCCTTCTCAAAGAGGCTTCGCTCTCCTTTCTCAGGCTGGGGTAAATGCTCCAAGGTCGGGAGGCCACAATGCTTGTCAGTGTGTTCAACGCACATTAAAAAGGCAGGCTATTAAGGAAGAGTCTCTGACATTTACTTGGGAGCCAAGCCTCCCCTCTTCTACTTGTCCCCTTCCCCAATTTCAACACATTCTCTAGTTAAGCATCAATACAAAGCAATATAATTGAACAGATGTAGTAGTCATTACCAGGAATTACCCATTCTCCTATCAAATCAGAATGTACAGAAAGGGCTGTGTTCGGAATGGGTGAACTTAATTGCCCGATGGTCCCCAAGAGGGATGTACAAATAGATCAAGACATCACACACGCACAACTGATCTCAGCACTGACACAAGCTTTTTGTCACTCCCTCATCCATCTTTGCTTACCGGGGTTAATGGTGGCTGGAGTTGACGCCGGACAATTTAATAAATAAGAGCATTGGATGTGTTTCAAATGAAGCATACCAGAATGCAGGATTTAGTGACATTTTGATTAAAGGTCCACACATAGCGAAGGCTTTTTATGAGGCAACTGCTTAAAAGACAATCTATTTGAGTAAAAACAGATCAGGATAGCTGGTATCCCTTGGCAATTTACTGTGAAACATTTGTTTGCTTCACAACGATCTGATTCACAATCATTGCACTTGCATGGTTGGTTGATTAAACCAGTATCTCTAGCAGTCACTACAGTGAGCAAAGAAAAAAAAAGTCAATTGCTAAAGTAATGCCCCTCTGTGTTATGCAAAATAGATAAATCACAAGAGTGCATTCCATTTCCTTTTTCAGCACCTCGTCCTCTGTTTCCATTTCCCACTATAAAGTACTGGGGTTTTAAGTTACAGAGTCATAAATAGTATTTAATTAAGAAAAGTATTAATCCAGAGCAGTGGTGATAGCTGTTCTGAAGTGAGTGCACTACCAACAGTTTAATAAATAATTGCAGGTTCACTGATATTGATCTAGGAAAGGATCGATTTCCTTTTTTAAAAAAAAAAAAAAAGAAAAAGAAAGGTATTCAAATAGAAACACCGGCAATTTTAATCTGATCATGTAAAGAAGACAATCCACTGTCCAGCTCAGGATGCCTCTCCCTATGCTGTGATCTGCACTGTGACAAGAGATGCCTTGGGTCCAACCTGGTCTATCAGAAGTAACTAAAGAGTATTTAAAAGACACAGATATGAAGTATTTAGGCAACAGAAAAGATGAAAATAAGAAAGAGCCTGGCAAGCATGGAAAATGCCAGCTCTGGAGGGTCATGCTGCATTTATTTAGGCCTGGATGGGTGTTAGTAAGTAGAAGAGAGCAGTAGCTGGCATGGACAGAAAGTGGGAATGAAGGGACAGCTCTCTTCCTGCAAAAGCACAAACTAAAAGATTGAATTGTTTAATTTAGATAAATCTCTATGAACGAGAGCATTTCAACTTTTTTTTTTAATTTTATTTATAAAATGCTACCCTAGGCAGTTTCCAAATTGCTCTGTGAAAAGGCTGTCGATATCATTAGAGAAAGATGAAGGAGCCTTTTAAACTAGGTGCAGTTTCTGCATTTCTCTTCATTGTCATGACTGTAATACAATTTTGCTGTGACAACATACCAGATTCCAAGGATACACTGAATGCCTCGACAGCTCTGCATATGTAACATTCCTCAGATGGAAGGGAAGGCAAAAACTTTAGTACAACTGTGTTCTCATGTTCACCATAAAGATAGTTCTGAAACTGTAGAGTCATACCTTTGCCAGACACTCATTCACTAAGTGTCACAATCTGTACAATTTTCTTCTTCATAAGCATATTTTTCATCATTTTCTTCTTATTTTTGCCTGCATCTGACATATTAGGTTAGTAGTTTCTATATCAAAGCTCTTTTTTGCCTGTTGCATTGCATGCATGTTAGAATAAAAGTCACAGCATGGTAAGGTACGTGTCATTAGCTTATTTCAAAAGACTTTCTCACACGGGTATTTCTAATGAATTAATAGTATCTGAAACACCTTCCACAACATGCATAAGTCAAATGAAATTGCCTGCAACAAGCACTAACCCATTATCCAAATTTTGTCAAAGATTCTAGTTAGATTGCATAGAATAAAGGTCAGAGTCTTCTCCAGATAAAAACTGATTTGGTACGCTGCGACCACAAAGCCAGCTTTAAATGTAATGCCTGTCCCGTTGCCCATCTCTTACATCCTGGTTACTGATTAATGCTTCTGAGGTGCATTGGAAGGTCCTAGATTTTCTTTCACTGTGGATTACAGGCATTATATTAGATCAATATAGCAGATGGGATCCAAACAGGACCAGGTTCTTAAGTGTGATTTGAATGATCACAACCTGATCAACATACTCTGAGCCATCTCCATGTGCTAAGAAGTAAGTTTCACTGAGTTGAGTCTTTTATGAATACAAATAGTTGTATTTCCTTCTCTCAACCATCTGCACTAACCTCTTGTTTATTTAGAAGGCTGTTAAAGGACTGCCTTTGTGGTAGATTGTCCCATTCTCAAACTCTCACTTGAATTTAAGAGGGGGATTTTGTTAAGAGAGGCAGGTTGACAATTTAGTAAAGGACTGTTCAGAAATCATGAAGCAGGCCTCAAATTCAGGAGTGTGGTCTGAAATGTATTTATGCTTAAATGTTATATTCAGAATAATTTTAATTTACCTTGGCTTTATCTGGGTTATTTGAGAGAGTTTACGACGGCCCTTGGAGTATTAATCCAGCTTCAGGAGGTAGTAAAGGCAACAAAGCCCTTCACTGATTTTGTTGTCTGAAAGTTAAGCAGCAGTAACAGGCAGGTGCTTTATGTATTTATCTGGCAGTAATTATGAGTGGCTTGTTTAACTCATACACCTTTAATGTTCTGTTACATGATTAACTCTATAGATAGAGACTATAACCTTACTGTAACTTTACACAGTGCTTACTGCCTGGGAGTACAAATGAAGTCTCTGAATGTTTTCCCAGTACAAGGCGGAGATATTTTTCAATGCCTGAAGGATCTGTGTGCTCAACCTGCATTACATTAAAGACAATCTGAGGGGCATTTGTGTGATCTGCTTTAGGTACTCGCCGTAGGTTTTCTAAACTGCCTCTTTGGAAGTCTCTGCCTCTTACCACTGACTGAGTGGGGAAGTCAAGTGCCTGAATTGGGCTTTCTGAGCTGCACCTAAGGATTGTATCATGGGCTAAATTGAACAGGAGCTTTCACAAGTGTCTAAATCCCCACAGTTATTTTGCAAAATAATACATTCCTTCACTAAATTGTCAACATGCCTTCCTGAACAAAATCCCACCTGTTAAAGTCAAGTGCGAGTTTGAGAATGGGCCAGTCTACCACGTCTACAACCACCTGCTCTGTGTGGGTGTAGAAGAAGGTAAACAGAGACATCTGACCACCTCCCATTTGAAGAATTAGCATGTCCTTTTTTATTACTAGCAATCATGATTGCTGAAGGCTATCTCGAAAGCATTCTGAGATCAACTGATGTTTAAAAGGCCCTTAGTGCACAACAAAGTAGCACAATCAAAATTTGATCCATTTATACCCCTTTCTAAGCATGTTGCTGAAACATAATCTCTTTTCATTTAAAATGCGGGAGTGCAGTGCTATGTGAGATCTGTTGCCTGCAGTACAACTGATGATACTTTAGATAAGAAGGACGAGATAGCTTTCAGTCTTACAAAGGTAACAGACCACTTTAATGAAAGTTTAGAATTTGTGTTTAATATTTAATCAACTTAATACTTTGATTTATGTAGGCTACTGTATATCCTCCAAGGGAAAGAGGAGAGTGCTTTCACAGAAGAGCATTTGGGGAGAAAAATGTTGACATTTCTACTTAAGTTAAACTCCTAATTGTGTATAAATCTTTTATAGTTCTTCTGTTTCGCTAAATAAATTACTTTCACATTGCAAACACCAAATCAGACATTTCTAAACTGTGGTTTATGATAAGCACTCATCATAAAACACTAGCTTCTCCCCAGTTCCAGTAGAGAAACAGCACTAGTATCAGACACCGGGAGAAGCATTAATGCACACACAATACAGGTCTATTGTCATGTTCTTCAACTTTGTAGAAGACATTGAGACAGCTAAAAGCAGTTCTTGATACAATAAAACAAAATGGAGGCAAAATAATGATGTGTCATGAAAAAGCTAAAGAAGAAAGTAATAGGTCTATGCACAAAAATCATGAAATTCTTAACGATGGTGTCAGATTTGGATATCTACATCCTAAGTACATAGTGTTAGTTAAGATGTAAGGCCTATGCATATAAACTTTAATATCACAATACAAGGGTTTCCTCCATACACACTCTTTTTTTATAGTATACAACATAATGAGTTATTGAAAACGTGCATCAAAATGTTCTGTAAAGGTATCTGATGGCTATCGGCTTTGCTATACAAGCAAGGTATTGGCAGCTTGGTTACCATACCCTTGACAACTGCTAAATACAAAATAATCAAGTAGCATGTTCTGGACCAGCAAACTGTAAAACCTGTTGCTATTCACTGTTGTGATAAGATTGTAGTATTCTCTCTTCTCCTCTGGTGAGATACTCCAAAATTGTCTCTTGTTCCACCTAAAGTCGTATATCCCTTAGCAAATGCACATTTACTGCATTGACTTTTGACTTTTACCATTTCCTTTTAAATGCCAATCCAAAAAGTGTGTCAGCACAAGAACAGTCACGTTATCATTCACACAGTCCATTGGTAGTAGTCTTGGGGAGGGAAAGTGGGCAGATTGATTCTGTTCCCACAAGAAAAAAGTAAGTGACCTATGAAATGTGAAGCTGACCTTTTATTTGTTATCAGTCATCTGGACAAGTAAAAAGGACCACCCTCTTTGTTATGCTTATTGGCCTTTTGTCAACACTACATGCTCTAAATTGGTATTTCCTGAAAGGCTAAATGAATTACAAGTGACCTGACAAATCATAAAAGAAATCATGGCAGAGCCATGAAAAGAATCATCATCTTTGTCATGGGTTCACTAGACTTTTGGGCAAGAAAGTGTGAGCAGAAATATCTTAGTCCTGCAAACCTGTAACCTCTCCAACCCTGTAATATTCAGAGAGAAGCAGTGATGAAAACCACCCAGAGCAGTTGTACCTCTCCACATCCACTCAAATCCTCAGCACTCGCTTGATGGAATAAAATAGGTATCTCATTCTACATTACTTCATACTACGTTTGCGCTGGTATAAGTTGATTGGTTTTAGCAGCTTCCAGAGTAAGAGTGACATAGCAATACAGAAACCAAGCCCTACTACTTTTCCATTGTGCAAAACTGGTATTAACCAACAAGCCATTTAAAATTTCAAAAGAAAAGCCAAGAAACAACTTTGTATGTGGCTATAGTTTAATGATAAACCATCATTTCTTTCTAAAGCTACCTGATAATGGATTAAGGGAGATGCTACCTGCTCCTTTCCAAGCTTGCCCCTCCCACAAGCACGGGACAACCAGTCAGGGACAACCAGCTCTCTAACTTTCCCAGGTGTCATGTCACCTTTAGGCACTCCAGGCCAGAGAGTCTCATGGACTGGTTGCAACTGATTCCTCCAGAGTTGTGTCTACTCACACTTACTCTTGGAACATATTATTCACCTTGCACAGACATAAAATTTAATACTGGATTTCTCACACAGGGCTTTTTTTGATTCATGACACCATGCTAGCAAGTCCAACAGCTGGAAAAGTGCTGAGGTCAGCTGTCTTCTAGCTTGAATCCAAAGGCTCTATTTTACATATATTTACCAAGTTCCTCATGCATTAGCCATGCATTCTTCCAGTAGTTCTCATCTTCTATCATACACACATCATTTATTGTTTTAGCCATATGCTAAAGACACTCTCAAGCTCCAGTTACTAGCAAACAGCACACGTTTTATTTGTGCTATGTATTTTGAACCGCCTATTGGGATGTTTCTTGGTCTGCACATCTGCTACAGGTGGTCTGTGTAGTCTTCTGTTAGTGCTTTGAAAGTCTATGCAAAGCCTACTCGATAGTTAAGTGTTTAACTGCTTAATCAGCCATACACTCAAGCTCCCATTACTTAAGAGACATGCATACAGGAGACTCAGTATTTTTCAGACTCATGTAACACTGCTTTAGCCTTAAGCAAAGAAAAAATGGATGCTATGACATGTTCCTTTCAGCCAAATTCTATTAATTCAGTAAAACTCTTACTGCAAATAATTTCACTGTTCAAGGTCTTAAATAATATGATTTTTTTTCACTGAACTCAACGAAGCCTACCTAAACAGAAAAAAAGGGAGTTATCAGTAGGTATTTCAAGAAGTTATTTTTATTTTTTTAAAAATCATTTTGAAAAGGTTTAAGCAAATTTACACATGTGCTCCAGGCAAAACCTGACCATTTTCATCCTTCCTAAAAAAACTGTTCTGAATACAGTGAAAGGAGGAAGCATAAAAAAAAAAAAAAAAAAAAAAAAAAAAAAAACACCAAAAAAAAAAC
>VYXH01005062.1:178872-215828 GCA_013397275.1 Burhinus bistriatus | reverse complement strand
AAAAAAAAATGTTTGAAAAAAAAGAAAAAGGGGAAAAAAAAAAAAAAAAAAAAAAAAAAAAAAAAACCAACCTGATACTAGAGAAACACAAAGCTGTTGTGGAAAGCATATCATTTCTGTGTTGTCTGTAGTGTAATTTTTTTCACATAGCTCTGTTTCCAAAAGATGCTGAGCGGCTATAAAATATTTTCACTGACTCTCCACTTTTATAGGTCTTCACATCTTCACGATCATGATTACTTCCGTGACTCTATATAATCAATTACTTTAAGTAAAAAGCCACTCTAACTCATGACACAAACACATTAAAATTGCATCACTTAATAAGGAAGCAGCTTGAGGAACATCACAGCACATACCTAAAATGTTCAATGTGGTCTTTGGATGTTAGCACTAAACAGACAGAATTTCTTGCACCAGAATAAGTACTTTACAGCACAGAGTAATGGCATCCGTAAATATGGAGCATGACATGCTGGAAGCATCTGAACAACAGTAATTGCAGCTTCTACTTGAAATTCTTTTGGGGAATTTGATGAGCTCTAGTTTCAGTACCACAATGAAAAATTCATACTTTAAGAATGGACAGGGGAATGGAATAATGAAGTAATGAAAGAAAAGACTTCAGGGGACTTGCTTTTTCCCTTCTTTATTGTGGTCCTGCTCCTCTACAAACAGCAAGTGTCTGCTATAAAATGATAAATCTCTTCAAACCATAACAATTCCAAAGAAATACAAAGTAGAAGGGTGGAGGAAGAAAAGGCTATGAAACTTTGCTGGGTATTTTCATCACTTTCAAAATGTTCACTGATGTCAGTAATGTCAGGATTTTTCAAAGGAAAACTGCGTGCAGTTAGAAAATGTGCCAAATAACATCACTGAAACAGAAGCTATGTTCATATTAGCAAACACTGTGGCACAACAGGAGCAAATCTGGGCAGCAAAGCAGTTATGCTGAGGACCAAATGCCCAAACCAGGTGCACTTGGGGCATTTTACTTTGGACTTCATTATAGTTTGATCCTGTGGACTGAATGCCTGCGAGCAGTTAAGAGAATGTTGGTCATGCTATTGAAGCACAACTGTCAATTTTCACCTGGAATAAAAGCTGTGTGCACCAAGATCACACTGCAGTATGAATCCAATGTGTACATTCCTGATCTGAACCAAAATGCCAAGCACACCAGGGTCTACAACTAAACTTAGTAAGCTTGTGCAGTAACAGTTGTATTCCCCTGCTCACAGTCACCAGAATTTCCAACATTATTCCTTCTTCATTTATAAAGAACTTTTTTTTTAAAACTGACACCACTGTAAAATAGTTTGCAATATAAAGATTTGATTTTTATGCTCATTTTATCCCTTTATCACTCATTTTCATAATGATGGCCTTCACTGCAATCATTCCATCAAATCACAACTAAATCAAAATGCATTCAACCACTGGTAAGAACATGAAAGATCAGAAAGGTCTGTCTCAAGACCCAGAATTGCTGTGTAGTTCTGAGGTACTCGCATGATAGTTGGGGATGAGGGTGCATTGCCTACTTTGTCAATACATCAGTCACTGTGAAAATAATTTTACAACTCATATTCTTATTATCAGTCTAAAAGGGGAAGTTCATTTATGTAGGTATTTAAATAGATGGATCATTTGTTATTTTTATCAGCCTGTATGTGTGGAAAATACATTATGCTTAGATTCCGTTCCTTTCTCAACAGCCTCCTTGAACTGAGAGTCCTGAAATGGGTGCTGCACTCCAGGTGCAGCCTCACCACTCCTGAGAACATGTGCAAGAGCGATGGAGCTTAGAGTAGGAGTGGGATACAGGGTGAGTTTCAAACCAGTTCCTGGAGTTATAGTTGTGATGTACCTGGGCACCAGGGCTGTGCCTGTGTGCCCATCTAGTGTACTTGGGCCATTAATTCCCTGAGCGGACCAGGGACTCCTGCAGAGAGCCCATGGACTGATCTGAGTCAAAAGACTTACTTTAGCCAAGGTGAATGACTAAATCCCAGCCACCTCCACTGCAAAGTCACTAACTGGTGCAGGAGTTTTCCAAGTGGGAATTTTGGCCCATCCTGAAGATTCCTCCAGGAACCTCCTGCTGTACCTGGACTGATTTGGACCTTTTACTGCATTGATCAATATCCTTTGGGCTGAATCTGGCCAGACACTCTCCTAGGTGGTTTCTGCTGCAGAATTAACTAAATTGTACATTGATAAGTTATTTTCAAACATTCAGCAGAAACTGGTCCTGCAGGTGAAAATGTGGTCATATAGGAGAGCCTCTTGTACATAAGTAAGGCAGCTAGGGGATTTGTATGTACTGTATGGCAATTTATAGTGATGAATCACATCTGCGCTTAAGTGATGATGTAGGATGCTGGCCACTGGATATAAGAATTCAGCAAAACAGTGGTTCATTATAAATTACAAAATACTTCTTACAGTTGCTTTTTCAGAGGTATTTTAAATGTAATGCAATTATATGCAGAAAAACGATAAATTACTTTGAATTTTAATTTTCAGTAACACAAAAAAACCCACAAAAGAAATGTTATTTTCACAGCAGTTTTAAACAGATCACCTAGTTCTTTAAATGTCTGCATATGTGTGTATATGTAAATATCTGTATATACACACAAACATAAGTTTACACAGAAGTCTTTTGCCAGATTCATGAATATATCAAATGATTAATTCCAAATACATTTTAGCAGTAACAGAAAAATGTAACATTTACACAGCTCAAATTCATAGCTGTCCTGGAAATTGTTTAGAAATAAATATTAGTATTTAATGGCTATAGCTCCACTATTTCTCACTCTTTAACTATTTTTAATATAAGAGTTTTTCTCTACTTTCATATTAAAAGGTATTTAGTGAATTAATGTATTTATTTCTTTTTAATGTGTGTGGAACCACTGCTGTAAATAAACCCTCATGAACATGTGTGTGTGGATTTACAGACGTACCTTTTGACACATCACTATCAGAGAATAAAGATCTGACTTTTTTTGTATTGCAATATTAAAAACCCATTTTAATATTTTCCTGTCTGTAACTTAGTCCTTAATTCTGCAAACTCTTCTGCATAAGAAGCCTCATCTGAAAGCCTGCGTGAAAACCAAAAAAGGTAATAAGAAAAATTAACTTGCACCTTCCCATGTGGAACTGATTACAGAACTGCTGATTTAATCTACAATTAATAGAGCAAAGAAGAGCAAGTATGGCAGCATCAGCTTCCCTGCACAAGCTAATAAAAATGGCCAAATTCCTGCTCCTCTTATCTGCAGTGCGTATATCTACTCATCAGCTTACCACTGCGTATTTCTCACTCATCTCATACACAATTTCCACCGATGGCATTAGGAATACAGTGCAAAGAGGAGCTACGTAGCAGGCATTAGAGATCTGCAATGCAGACTGGAGAATAGATTTTTGCTACTGTTCCAGTCTGCATTTTCTTGTGTGGATACAGATTATTTTGATTAGCAACAGCATCATCCTGGAGCATAGTTTGAGCTGTGATACGCTAGCTTAATGGAGAAAAGGGAAGAGCTCTAACATGCTTTAAAAGGACTAGAGGTACAAAGGTGTTGAAGCACACATAAAATTACTTGTGCTATAAAAAATATCACTAAGGCAATCTCTAACATGCTATTATAAAATTTGTATCTATATAAGAAATTAGAGTGGTGCTCCAAAAAGCCGGACTAGGTGCCATTTGTATTATCATTAATGAAGCTTTGCTAGATAGGAAAGAACCTAAAAACTATAATTTATTATGATTTTCTTAATTTGCCTCCTGAAAAGAAAAAGGACATTGCATAGCTAGGAAGGTCCTTTAAATCAGTGCTGGGACTTTAAGCATTATCAGCATCTCCTACATCCAGTGGTGAGGAGAACCCGTAGCTGATTTTCATGTGAAGAACTTAAGAACGCGAAGAACTTTATCTCCATGTCAGCAAAGTACTGATAAAAAGACTGACATCTTACAAGATTATCAAAATCAGATAACGAAGCAGATAAGGTGTGGTACAGGAAGGCTGGCTATTTATATGAACAGGGGCCTGAGTATTACAGAGAGTTTCATGATAACCTGAAGAAATAAATAGGGCATAAGCTTGGAGAAGGGGGCTTAGGTGAATATTGCACACATTGGTAATAAAAAGCAGCTTGCTGAGTTGGAATGATGTTGTTCTGGGGTTGTACAAGATGCTACAGCTCCAAGTACTGGATTTTATTGTAAATAATTGTATCTTCTGCAATAACACGTGGGAACCCATGGACAATATTACCTGGCTACAAAAGCAAGGAGTACAAGGTCATCTCTGCAGCAACAAATAATCAGTAAAAGTGTGAATCTACTCGGGAAATTCTGTGTTCTATGCCTGCTTCCAGCTGGCTGGAGACGAGCCATTTCCACCCTAAAACCTCTGTTAGCACTGCATTATGGCCAGGCAGTCCCAGCCTGCTTCCCTGCATGGCCTCCTGGCCAGCACACCACCACTGCTGACACAGCTACATAAACTGCCTGCCAGAGAGCCTAGCCTATACGTAGTCACAGCCTAAGGAACACCTCACTCATATGCAAAACTCTCATGTTTCCATCAGCTTTTTACACTTCAGGTGCAAAACATCATTGCCATGTGTCGAGCGTGTGACATGCAATCCGTACTGACAGACCGTATCCTTGCAGGTGGATACCTGGGAGGCTCTTGCAATACAATTGTCTCACATCGTTTCACCCTCTCAGCAGAGGATTTTGGACATCTAACAAGACAAAAAGAGTCAAACTAACACGTGTCAGTAACGAGGTAGATGTAAAGCAGTTAGGGAAAAAAAAAAAACAACAAACCACCCAAAAGCCAAGTGCTAATGCTTGCAAAGGGTTAGCTGAGAGCAGAGCTTGGCCTTCAGGCTTACAGCTTTTTTATTCTTACAAGCATTATCAATCTTGAGAAGCAATGCCTGGTTTCCTGAGGATATTTTATTCATTCCCGATGTTAGAAACTCAGCAGTTTTTCTGGTTAGTATGCCAGAGTACAAAGGAAGAAGAGGAAAAAAAAAAAAAAAGTAAAAAGAAAGTATCTTGACAGAAACCTGCACCTCAAAGCAAGATAACCACTCTTCAAATTAACCATAAATTACTCCACTGGAATCTCACCATATGCCTCTTGCACTGTACCTGTTGATATTTATGTTTCAGGCAGCAAGCAGAGAAGGCTTAGAGTAACTCCATGCTGCAGCAGAGGTGTAAACCTTTTTTTAAAAATCATATTTAAGAAGCTGACCTTCAGGCAAATTGCCTGGCGCATACGCTCAGCTTCATGCAGAGAGGTGGTCAACTCTCTCAGCAAGCCAGAGCCCTGAGACTGAAATATTACTGAGGGAGGAATGATGAAACTTCAAGAATATTTTTTTCTTTCTCTCTAGAACCTGTGCCGACGTTTCACCCGTCATGGGAGAATAAGTGTGAACATCACCCTCTATTCATTTAGTTTTGTCTTTCTGGCATCAATTCCAAAGTGCTTATAGTTCAGCCAGCTCAGAAACTGGCACCTTCTTTATCAGTGAAGAGTGACGCCGCGACTCTCTAACATTGGCCCTGCCAATATCTCACAACCTGTGGCCTGAGAAATCATTTCTATAGGCAAAAGAACATTCAGATTACAACGCTGTTCACTCCTTAGTCTATCTATTGAGAGAATCGTGTGATGCCCCCTGGGTCTAGTGGCATCCATTCTGGTATGGGCCTGATGGAGTTAATGCAGACCTCCCAGTTATCACTACTGCTGGGTGGAATCAAGCAGGGACTTAGCACCAGGACTAATGGGGTTGTGGTTCCCAGGGAGAATACACTTCCATGCCATATGACACAGCCAAGTCTTCCATCCTCATCGCATTCAGAAAGTAACGTGCTCTCTCTACTGCATATAGGGAATCAGCCTAAACTTTTCTGTTTTCACCTAGTGACATATAGGAATTTTTCTGCAAGTGACGAATCAGTTTGCTTGAGAAAATGCCACAAAAATTCATTAGCACATTGTGAAAAACATGCAATATCTGGACACTAATTTCTTGAAAGCCCTTGCACAGAGACATTTCTGACAGTAAGTTTCATTTAAAAATTTATTCCAAGCCCTTCATATACAAATAATATTTCTTCATTAAAGGTCATGAAGAATTATGAAAAATAGAATGTCTTAGCTTTAAATAACATTAAAAAAAAAAACTGTTATGCTTTAAAATCTTAGACTTTCTTTAAAAAGTTTCTGTTAATTCCTTTCCAGCCTCACTGTTTTTTTTATTTTTCCTCCCCAGTTATAGTCTACTATATACAATGTAAAGTAAAACATATAAATTTTAAGAGCAGTTTAATATTTTTGAGAAGTTTGACAAAAATGGCGTTTTCCTATTTATCTTTCTTAAACAGGTATCTGTTCACCCTCAAATGCCGTCTTGGACTGACAGTTCTTGTTTAGTTTTCTTTTTTCTCGAAGGAAATAAATCTGAAAACTGAATTGAGAGGGATAGCTGGAGAGATATAGACAGATAAACAAATTCTTACCAAAATCCTTTGGACAACAAAGTATTTTTTTCAATGCACTATTACACAACAGTTTAACTACTGTGCCAGTTGCTACAAAAGATACCAATTTCATTACATTACCAGAAAATAAAAGACAAATTGCTTCTGCTTATTTACACTCTAATTCCACATCATGACATGGAAATTATTCATTTTTCTGGCTGGAAAGGTTTCAGTCTTTACTATGATTTTGAATTCCCAGAATTAACTTTATTTTCTTGGGAAGTCTAACACATAAATCTTTGTGTCTTATACATTTAATGCATCCCTTCTATAGAGCCCTATGGTCAAAGTCAGGAACCGTTCACAAGCTAGGTCTTTCTGAATCACAGGACACTGCAAACTTATATCTTCTTTCTGAAAAGGGCATATATAAGAAGCTTCCGTAAGACTGAGCAATAGACCAAAAAAGATCTGTTAATAAAATACAGACAGAAATAATAGAGGGGATAAATAGGGGCATTGTGGTGTTGAGGCTCCGACAGCCTAAAGAACAATCAGGAAAGATTATCGCCCTCTTCTCTTTCAGTCTCTTCAACACAAGACTGGCCTGAAAAACTGTTCTTATTTAAAGAGAATGAATGGAAATAAAATGCCTACTCCATGTAGCTAATCACTGCTCTCTTCATCCTTTGAGTCTGAGTCCTTACTGAATTCTGTCCTTCACTGGTCAGGAAATTCTCTAATGATATGTAATCCCAGAGCTGGAGGAGAGGTCATGCGCTGACTGTTGAAATTACTGTGTGGGGTGTCACATTAACCAGAAGGTCAAACTAGGTGATCACGCTAATCTGTAGTCTAGGTCACCATACTACCTGCCACAAGTCTTAATAGCCTGCTGGTACTCACATTTTGAGTTCTTTATCACTTTTCCAGGAAAGGAAAAAAGTAAGGTTCATATGATTATGAACTCTAGGGCATATCTCTCCTGCACGTAAAGTCTACTTTGCCACATTTCACCATTGCACCATAAATACATCATGAATGAATTTCATCCCATCTTCCAAGAAAGTTATTATAGGGTGACTGTGATGATAGTATAGTCTCTGTTATGAAAAATATGCAGCACAAATCTTCACCTACAACTGGCTCTTATCCGGTTGAGCTCACATGGAAGACATGGCACAAGCAGAAAATAGTCACCTGCACACTATGTTACTGTTGTTATCATTATTGTTGTTATCACTGTTTTGTGACAAAGTCATACTTGTGGACCATAAGCCATATTGCTGTCCTCTGTATACAGTTATGGTATCTCTGTGTTGTGGCCAGAGTGTCTCATTTCACAAATAACTTACAAAATACAAGCCCAAAGATAATATAGGTGGATAAGAGAGTTAAGAAAACAGCAAGACAATATGGATTCACATACCAGGCAAACCTCTCAGCACACCACCAGACTAACCACTGTCAAGTTTTCTGATGCATCAGTGCAAATGAGAATGTTAAAGACACACCTCAAGAGGAAAAAAAAAAAAAACACTGGTCATTAAGATGTTTACAGAGAGACCCTCTCTCAAGAACATGGACAGCAAAGGAGAAAACACTGTTGGAAATTTTAAAAGGTGATGGCAATTATCATCATGGACTAAACAGAAATAGAAACTATCTTTCCAGCAGAACAAACAAGCAAAGGTGGAAGGGCCAGCTGTCATGTTTTGTTTGAATATGGATAAAGTAACAGAGTTTTACATCTTTAGTTTTCCCTCTCTTCTGCAAAGACTCCTTTGAATTCAAGCTTTCCCTGAGCACAGTCTGAATAAAAGGAGAGTCAAAACTTCAGTATTTGACCCTCAGCAGACTGCTGTGGCCAAAGAGCAAAAAGCAATCTATTCACCTTTGAGGGTTTTTGTTACTAAACAGCAATGACACTCCTACAGCTATGAAATGTTGATGCTTCCTAACAGTACAAGGGTCTAAACTCCCTCCTGAGAACAGGGAGTAGGGGGTACAGCTGTACTCCTACAGAAAACAGGCAAGGGACCATTGTCTGGCTCTGACTGCATCCATGTACCTCGGTTCTCTTGCTCTTCCCAAAGTAGAGACCATTTCCAAAACTGGAGACCACTTCCAGCATGTTCACTGAGAGCAGAATATTGATTTTGCTGTGCTCAGAAGTAAGCTCGGGCATTGTCTGGGAGTTAACTTGCACCAGGGCTATGCCTGGCATCACTTAAACAGCAGAACTGGTCACGGGCCAGTTCAAGAGCCCATACTTTGGATGCGTTCTATTTATTCTTTCAGTTTAAGTCCATTCTGATTGACTAATCCCTTGCATATTTGTAATAGCTCAATACAAAGGACAAGGAAGAGGTTTTGTTTGTTTGTTTGTTACATTCTCTGAAATATTTCAGAAACCTTGTGATAGTCCTTTTCTTCCTCAAACCACTCTTGTAGCCTGGAAAGGACAACAAAATAGTCCCCATCACCTCTTTGGGCACAGAAGAGTCTTAGTGACCTGAGGGTTCAAGGCCTCATCACTCTGTTCATGAGAAGCAGAAGTAGAGAATGTGTGATAGATACAAAGGCAAACAAGGCCTTGGTTGAGCTGCATGGACAGGTAGAATGCTTTCACCTGGTCTGCTGACGATACCGCACGGAGCAGGCATTTTAACAAGACACCTGTGCAGAGTTCTCAAGATGCACTACCAGAGATGACCAGAAACTATTTTATATTTGGGAGATTTAGGATAAGTGAAATACTGATGAAATAATAAAGGTAATGTTGGTTGCTGGAATTTATTTTGCATAATATGAAAATCTTTACCAATTACTCTTGCAAGAGGTTGTCTATTACATTCTCTATTCACTCTTTCGATCTAAAACCTTTTTGTAATTATTAACTTTTAAAACTTTCTTCTGGAACTCTGTAAACCTCTTCCCCCACTTATATCATTACCGTGAAGGTGTATATATAGACCTTGACCATATGACCGCAGTCTTCTTTCTTCTGAACTATGTACACTTAACTTTTTTTAACCTCTTCTGAAGTCTTAGACTCCAATTTTTACCTCTTTAAAAAGAAATAATTGTAATTTCTCCAGTTCTTTCATACTCAAGTCCTTCCTAAGAAGCTGCAGATAGAATTCACATACACTACAAAGGAAAGTGTCACCAAGTCTACATTCAATATCTTAAATTTGCAGGTTATACGATCAAGACTTTTATAACTGTCTAATTATTCTTCACAGGTATGCAAGACATGACAAAGTAGACTGATTTTCCAAACTTGATGAATGGTTACTTTTACAAAAATCTAACTTCAAATATAGAAGAACAGAGTCCTTTTGGAAAATGTACAGATGCTCATATAAATATTTCTTTTCATTTGAGAGACTTTGTCTTTTCTTTCTTTCTGAGAGCATTGTTTCCTATAACATGGCTACTCTCCTGCCTCATGCCAGCTGCCCTTTTTTTGCCTCTCAATAGTTTCCAAATGGCTCTTCTCCCAAAACATTTTTATATGTTCTTTTGTCTTCTCCCCTCAAAGTGATTTTTTTTTTAATGAATTAACAATGAGAACATTGCACAGATCTTTTTCTAGACTTTCCAAGACACTGTGCAGCAAGGTCAGGTCACTTGCTACTTTCTGTACCTCGATATTGCTTAAATGGATGATTTTAGACTTTTATTATACATCATCATATCAATTCCCTATTCAATTTTCTTTTGGTAAAAAAAACTAGATTTAATGAAAATATTTGTTTAACAGTATGTCGTGGTTTGGGCCAAATTGGCCCAATCCGGTGGAAACGACAGATGCTCGCTCCCTCTTGCTCTGCTCCCGAAGGGAGGCAAGAGAGAGAGAGAAAGAGAGACTTAAGAGTTTAGAAGGAACTAAACTACTTTAATGAAATATTAATAATAAAACAATAAAAAGAAAAATAATGAAATATATACAAAACCGTATCAAGTTCCCAGGATGACAATCACGTCACCAGCAGGCGCTGGGGAAGTCCCAGGCTGGACTCAGTGACGGACGGGAACTGGATTCTGGATCTGGATTCAGGATCGGGATCAAAGGCAGATGAACAGACAGAGTCCTCCTTGGACGTCGGCCATTGAAGAAAGAGAGCTGACCCTTTGATCCCTCAGCTTTTATACTGAGCATGAGGCAGATGGGATGGAATACCCTGTTGGTCAGTTTTGGGTCACCTGTCCTGTCCGCTCCTCCCTGCAGGTGTGACCCCTCTATGCTTTTCCGCTTCCGACCCTCCAACGGGGCAAGTAACAAAGTTGGCTGGCCTTGGTTGTTATAGCAATAAGTATAAGCAAGAGCCTCTCTGCGTACCGTTCCTTGGCATCAACTATAAACATGGGTCTTATCAGCCTGAGAGTGAACAGTTTTCTGCACAACATGCTGTTAATTTCAGCAGTTAGAAGAGGCCTAGCTAAAAAGTAAAGTTACTGAACAAAATTAGTCCTGTTTTACCTCAAACCAGGACACAGTATTTCTGGTTACTTCCATAATGCTACCTGAAATATTGTGTAATAAGTCCTGACATTGTTTATATATTTTTCCAGAACAGAGTAATTTGTTGGTATATCCCTAGGTCAGTCTCTACTCCGCTTTTCTTTCCCCTTTCCCCTTTCCCCTTTCCCCTTTTTCCTTTTTCCTCTCCTCTCCTCTCCTCCCCTCCTCTTTCTTCCTTTCCTTTCCTTTTTCTTTCAAATATCAAATATTTCTTCTGACATATAGGATTTACAGTAGATAATTTTCACAGATTCAGAGGCTGTCCCTTTAGAGCTCTAAAGTATATGCTGTCTGGACCTGCACATTTACAGACTCTGTAAGTCTAACTAACTAATGCTTGGTTATGCTTCCTCGGGGATATGCAAAGGTGACAGTTTGACAATTGCTTGGGGATAATGAAGTTCAAATGTTCTGAGGTTGGGGACATAGATTTTGGCTGATGAAAACTGAGTAGTCATCTTTTCCATTAACCCACAGTCTTATAGATATACCTCACAACGTTAAAATCAAAAGAGCTGGAATTTGCATTTAGTTTTGCAGGATGCTGTTTGAACAGGTCTTTTTTTAGTTTTGCTGCTGTAGGTCCTGTACTCTCATGTTCTTTTTTTATCCTGTTTTACCATTACTTTGACATTTTCCAAGTACAGATTCTGAATCCTTTTGTATGCCTCCACCACTGTGATAATGTGCTGTTATCCCCTTTCCTTACTTTTTCCCTTTTTCCCATTTCTTATAATTTTCTCTGCACAGTCTTTTGAGAAGCTCAACTTTCAGACATGTGCAACTGTAATCGTTACCATTTTTAAAGTCTTATTGACTTAAAATCTGTGTGATAAATGTGCCCCTTAGAATAAATTTACAAATCCAGAAAAACAAAATGCATATAAAAATAAAAAAAAAATTGAGTTGCATTTATGATTCAGTCATTCAAGAAACACCATTTTTATAATAATCTCTACCACAGCAGCACATTCATATAAAAAAACCTCTTGAATTCTGTACTGCAAAAAATCTGAATGTTGCTGTGTAACGGTTAAGTCTTCAATTAGTCTATTGAGCTGCTCAGACTGAGGTACAATTTTAGCCTGATAAAGCTCCTGCCACATTTTTTGCATGGGATTTTACTTTCAAGAGAAATCTTTTAATATGTGAATTAATTACTAGATCCAGGCTCAAATTGCAAGCAGATCAGATGGGTTGCTATCTTAATAGTTTGCCACTAATCTCATATTTACTACATTTTGTTAAAAACCACCCTCCATATTCTCTTGACTGGACTTCATAGCCACATACCAGTCTTGATCCATGAGAGACTGTCATGAGTTTAGCAGCAATAGCTCAGTTCAAGACGAATTGCCAGGACCACTGCATGCCTGAGGAAGATGACAAGCTGAGAGTGAATAAATCCAGAACCAGGTACCAGAACACTAGTTTTATGATCAACTGTCTTCCAGTGTAAATGGAGCAGAGTGCTGCTTCTCACTTTTATTTATCTGGGGAGAAAAGGTGCTTAATCTTTCCAGTTGCTGAAAGACAAGGAGAGGTTTCAGAGCAAATGTGGCAGCTTGTATGGGAATCTCTAGGTTTAGTAACACCTGAATCACACTGTTGCTGCTAGGGTGACTAATTTTCCTCACTACAAAGTAAAGCTTGTGTCATATAAAGTATACTTTGTGGTGAACTTTTTCAATGTTGGTTATAATGGAGTTGGAGAGGATACCTATTTTTATATATACAGTCTGTGAAACATATTTAAATAGTTCCTACTACTTTAAAATCTCAGTGCATTATGATCTGAAATCAATTCAGCATCCCTGTGTTGTAAAAAGTGACAACTCCTTGCAGTTTGGAAGAGAGACTCAAAGAAACCAACTGCCAGTCTAAGGCTCCAGAGGAAGCACTTGGTTCTTGAATCTCTGCAGATTTAGGCTGTTGCTATTGCCCCTCCTGGCAGAAAGAGAGGAGAAATATGTCCTGACAGCACAAAGAAGTGCATTGGCTTTTTGTCATGATGCCCAATGTCAGACCTGGGTGAGAGCAGCAGCTGAGAAATTCGACTTTGTATGTCACGCGCTAGTTCAGGAATGAATTGTATCTGCCAGCCTCCTTTACTGGCTAAGTTGGACTGCAAATGCACTGAGGACACAGCCAAGGTTTGTCCCTTCTCACGCCTGCACCAGTTTATGTCCCTTGCGCAAGAGAAGGGAGTAGCGCAGGGAGGAACAGGGAGCCTGCTGCAGCAGCAGAATCGCAGTCTGGCTGGCTGGAGTTAGATCACATCTACAGGAGGTGACAGGGCATGTGAAAAAGAAGGGAAAAGAAAGAGGGAGACAACTAGTGACATCCTCCAGCAAGTATTTTGGAATGCCTCCAGCTATCTTTCAAAGGTGGCCACGTGCATGTCAGACACTGCAGTTGCCTCTCACGGCTGGGCTGGGTTGCTCTCCAGCAACACCAACAACACTTGCACCGTGTGCAGGGCTGACGCTCTGCTCTTAAAAGACTCCAGAATTACGGTGGGGCTGGGGGCCCCTTGAATTAATACTTCTGTCAGTGCTAGAAGGGGTGGATGGAAACGGCTAACTGAGGAAGTTAGCGCAGGTCCTGCCTATACCGCTGTCTCCGGTGTGTGTTTCAGTCCCTCTAGTCATCAGGCTGACACTTTGACAAGCCGTGAATGTCTCCTGATGAAAACCATTAAAAACGTGGTGACTGTTTATAAAGTGCTATGTTTTAGCATGTCGCCCTAAGCCACACTGTACCAACACTGCTCCAGAAGAGATCCTCTTTGGGGCTCTTGCTGGAACTAGGAATAGAAAAATCTCTGGCACCTCTTTAAAAAGTTGAATGTGCAACACCAAAAGGTAACACATGAAGTGCGGTGAACGCAAAGCTGTGCTGTCTTGCCACCCTTTTTCAGCTGTCCTTTGAGAGCTACGCAGTTCTGGATTGCAAGCGCTGCAGTTCCAGGCAGTCCTTATACGGCCTGGAAAACTGGGAGAAATGCCTTAACTGTATGTTGCCTGCTGCAACCATATCACCTATGGGTGAACATATCTTCCAAAAAGAACATACATAAAAGCAGCATTTATGCTGTTGTGTGATTAGTGTTAAGAAACTGACTTCTTATTGTGAAAAAAGAATACAAATAGTGAAAATATGAAAGTTACTTATATTTTTATCTTTAGATTCCTAGCAATTCCAGAAATCTAGATTACATTCCTTAATTAAACAACCCAAGATCAGTTTGAGCACAAGTGAGTCGTAAGATCTTACAAATCTCAGTTTCCAAAGACTAAGTGCAAAACTGGGACACTGCCAGGTGGCAACACTCTCCTAGCAAGCGTCCCTTTAATTCTCCCCATCCCATCCTTACAGTTACTTAGTCCCCACTACAAGGTACGTAAACAAAAATTATGTGTTTGGACAAGCCACAGGTGGGAATCCCTCAGTAAGTGCCTCACTAGGAACTTTGCAGAACTACAAATCTGGCATACATATTTTTTCCATAAGAGGATCACGCTACATGAGGATTTGCCACTTTTGTGCTTCAACCATCAAGGGATTAATTCTAAACTAGAAATGGGATGAGTGCAGTCAGGGAAGTTTGCAAGCAGGGCTAAACAGAGGGATGGCTTAAGGTGCGTGGCTGCCCAGGACAAAGACCACTTTTCTGTGGGGTTCTCGGTTTTCTTTCACTCATGCAAGCACAGCCCATAAACTTAATATGCATATATTTCAGTTTGTTCTGCATTTCTATCTATAGCTGATGGGTTTACAGCTGCCCTGGTGTTGACATTTCAGTTTAACATCATATACTACACACATTAGTTTCCCGAGGACAGGAGCAAACAGGTGTGGATTACAACCGATGCCGGCATTTCTTGTAAAGTCTTCCCTGAAAAATAGACCAAGTAGTTTTTCCTGAAAAGTATTGCCTGGGGAGAGCACAATTTACACTGCATTTGAGATTTAATGGCCTCTGTGAATGAAGACTCACAGGAGAAAGCTATGAACCTACACCAGACCTGCTATGCTTTTTGCAACCTATGCCTTCCCTACCACTGACATCTTCCATCCTGGGACAGCTGTTGGATCCGTTCTGGCTCTCCAACACCTGGGGAGCAGGACGGCATAGCTGTAGCCACTCTTTGCCACAATAAGGGATATTTGGGTAGATCGTGCCCTCTGAGCAACGTTTGGTGAAAAATGCTTTGCAAATGTACATCACTGTCATAGGATTAGGCTAAAAGTTTTAAATAAATTTGGAGATAAGTATTCAAAGCTCAGGGTCTATGCAGTGTTTGCAAAAAGCACACATAAACAGACTGCATGTACCCAGTTATTTGCTGTTTTCTCTTGATAGGGCATATAGTTTTAATTTGTAGGACCTGTTTTCCTGAAGTACCGGCTCTTTCATTTTGTTAGCGCAGGTATCTGAGTTTTAGCCTGGCATGGGTAAAGTTTCATGGAGCCTGCTTTGGTGTATTAGCAATAGCTTTAGAAAAAAAAACAAAAAGAAGTATCAGAAGAGACATGGGGTAGGTTTTTTTCATTAAAGAATAATTTTCATAACATCTAAAGTAGTTTCAATCTTCAAGACAAAGACAAACATTTAGAAATACGCATCTTTAAAAATTAACTTTTTTTCCTGAAGGCAAGGAAAACAGGAGGCATATGTCCAACCTACAGGTTCTGAGATCCTGTAAATCCTAAGCCAGAAATGACAGAAAAGATGATACTATGTAATTGCCACAGCGTAGGTTTGCACTCAGACATGAGGATCACAGTTCTTCCTTGCTTCTTAAAACCGCCATCCTGCCCATCTGTTTTCTGAACCTTTCACTTTGACAGCACTGAATTTGGTCTCTTCCATGTAACTCTAAGCATGAAGAATCCTATTTCACAGAATACAAACCCAAAACATTGCTGCACTAAGAGTGTAAGAATAAAGCTTCATAAGATGATTTTGTTCACTATTACCTTGAAAAGTAGTGACTAGAATTCAAAACTGAGGACATATATTACTTTCACTCTAACAAATAAAATACTTGATGTCCCCCACAAGGTCTGAAATTGCTTAAATACAAATTCTAGTAATATAAGTACTATTGAGTGAGAGTAAAGAAACGCTTTTAAAAACTATCCAGCCCTTTGAAAAGTAAATACATCGTTTGCTTAAGGGACTACTGTACATCTTGAGAGGATAATTTTTATGTTTCACATAAGATACAAGATCTCCATTATTTATACAGCTAGCTGTTAGTCACAAGTCTGTTTTGAAAACAGTGAAGGGCTCCTTCTCTCTGTGGGAAAATCATAACTGACTGTGCTTTTTTCAAGATTTATACCTCCTAACTCTAACTGCTGTCTGAAAATGCCCGAGGTTTGTGCATCATCCAACCTGACCGCTCTTGCCAGGCTCTAATGACCAGCACAGAGAGGGGAGACAAAACCCACCTTGTACCTCAAACGTGGGCATACAAAAGTGAGTATAATTTCAGAAATTATTTCAGCATAAGAGATTATGAACTCTACCTCTAGAGTTCCTCTTCTCTTTATTTGGACAAATATATATTTGTAGCACTATCAACACTGCAAACCACCCCTACCTAATGCTACAGATTCCTAGGGATTCTTTTTGTTCCATATACTTCCACTTCAAGCACAGTATTACCAAGCATGCAACATGACCAGTGATTCTATTTTTACTAACAATCTTAGTAGCTCTTCTCACAAAGAACTCTTACATCCTCTCGGTAACCTTCTTACATCCTTAATCCAGTTATAGGCCCTATTTCTTATCCTCAACTTCATCCCAGTAAATAGATAGCTAGATGGAAAGAAAGATCAAAAGAGCAATAGGTAGGTAGGTAGGTAGGTAGGTAGGTAGGTAGGTAGGTAGGTAGGTAGGTAGGTAGGTAGGTAGGTAGGTAGGTAGGTAGGTAGGTAGGTAGGTAGGTAGGTAGGTAGGTAGGTAGGTAGGTAGGTAGGTAGGTAGGTAGGTAGGTAAATAAAGGTTTTTATTAGGAAGGTAGTTTCCTAACTCTCACAATCTAAATGCATTTTTTCCTTATCTTTTGCTAGGAGCTGTTTTAGTATGAATTTTCCTGAACAAACACTATTTTTTGCTTCATGTAACTTTATGGTGTAAGATACAAAGATAAAAATATTTTCACATAATCCCAATATGGACCTGATTTAATGCGTGTGAAGGTTGATGGAAAAACCATATGATCCAATTTTTTGTTCTATTTAGAAAATGTATCTAGACTGTGAAAACACAAAGGTCAAAGTAGAGTACATGGATTCTGTCCCGGAAAAAGGGCAAAAAAGAACCATGTAATCGTACAACCACAACACCACTCCTGTGTGTTGTGACTAAAGGACAACGCTCATGAGAGGAGACTACCACCTCTTCTGTCTAATAAACACCAGGCTGGTAAAATAAATTCAGCAGAGAAGTTCTTCCCACTGTGTTCAGCAAACAATATGCCAAAGGCAGACAGAATCTAGCCAGGTCTCTAGTCAACTGGAAAAAACATAGTGCTGCAGTGAAAAATAAATTGAGAGGATTGAGGAGAGAATAAACTTCTAATTATTAGATGTATAAGCATTTTTAAAGAAACAGTTCTTCCTGCCAACCTGGTGGCTCATAGCTCAACAGATACATGTTTGCCTACCACAGTAGCCGCTGGTTGCAGCTAAAGCTGTTCTCAGGGAGCTGCATTATCAGTTTATGGAAATTCTGGTTTGCTCCTTTGGTAAGTCAGTCAGATCACATGAGTTCACACTGAAGAATATTCAGTTTCCGTTCAATCCAAAAACTCAAGCTCATAACCAAAACTACTAGGCTTCAGTGAGTTCAAGTTCTGATCTGTGAAATATAAAAGAGCTTCTACCCAGAAGGTGCATTAGACACAGTTTGGATTTTCAGGTATAAAGCCTGAGACTATCTGTATCAAGAAAGTTAGACCTACCCCCATGTCTCTTGTTCCATACTTGAGAATGCACCCTTTTCTTGGAAACCTCTTCTACCTTAAACTGTTTTTCCTTTTCTCAGGGCCAGTCCTGCTATTTTTACCTATCAGCTCTCTTACTTCTTTCTGTGGGTTTCAATCACTCTTCATAAACCACCTAAGCAGATGTTCCAGACCTGGCAGAAACCTGCAATAAATTATACCAATTTAAAAAACAGTAAAAAAAAGAACTAGGGGAACAGGTTGTTTCTCATGGCTGGGTATAGAGAGAACAGGTTACCAAAAATAAAACCTTACATAAGCATAACAAACCCATGCTATATTTTGCTACAGAATTTTTCACAACCAGACAGGCCACATGTAACCACTACTACCATGAAAAAAGTACTACTGCCTTTCTGAGCCACATAAAGGCACTGACTTCACTTGAGTTCCTCTGCTTAACACAATGTTTAATATCCTAGAAGTGTATTACAATCATAAAACATAAAAATCAAAGCAAATCAGTATCAAAAAGGTTCTTCATCACATGCAACTCACTTGTCACAATTAAATACTGAATTTTAGGATCTCCTTCTCTTCTCTGTAGAGTGTGAAAAATTTCTATGAATATTAATGGCAACTGGCGACAAGGAAGAAAAAGAATTTGAGACGCCTGCCTCCAGACTGACACAAAATATGTAAGTTGTCTTTAATGTAGTGTTTCAGCTCTTTTTTTTTTTAATATCTTAATTAGAACTGTTTGCATGGTAATATATTAAATTTGGCCAATTAATTTTTAAGAATCAGTATTGTGCTGACCTCAACAGAAGCATAAATAAATGTACATCATGAAAAATATTACTCTGTGTTAAAAATACTTTTATTGAGCACTATAAACATTCAGTACCAGGACAACCGCATTTCTTACCACACGCCAAATTTCTATGTGTAACAAAGTAAACCCCAGCTAATCAGTACACTTGCAGTTAAGTCTCTTCTCCTAAGGAAAAATTCATAGGGAAGTGCACAGTTATTTATGTCTGAAAGTATGTTCCTTCATCTAAAAACTGGACACTGTACTTACATCTAGTGTCAATGTTCTCCGCAATGAGACAGTGCACCATTAACTAAACTGCTAAACTACTGGAGTTCTTTAAAAAGCATTTTTCTCTCCTTTCCATCACAAGAGACGATGGAACTATCCTGACAACTATCATTTCTGAGACACGGTAGTTTATGGTATTCTTCAGGCTATAGGATAACCTGGTTTGCTAATAGTTTTAACGAAACCTGTAATTGAATAAATGTATAAACCTTTAAAAGAAATACCCTTCTGGAGCTTTGCTGGTTAAGAGAAATGCTAAATCAGTATGTGCTGATTGCTGAAGCCAACTGACTTCTATATTTAGGATCCTCCTTACACCTGTCAAGAGACAGAGACAGCCAGAGAAAAGAAAGTGTGTGCACCAGAGCAAGCAATCCAGGGACCCATCTCTTGTAGCAAGGAGCTATAAATAAAAGCAACAAAGAGCAATAAAGAAAACAGAGCAAAATCTTATTATTTATATTACCCCGCCGCTCTGTGACATGCTGTCAGCAAGCGCTTCGAACACGGTATGGACCTCATTAGTTATCAGCGACTCTGGCTTCCCACGGGAAGCCATAGCGATACTCCAAGCTGGATGCAGTCCAACTGGGTCAAACCTGTGCTCCTCAGGTGGATCCCTTTCCCTGCTGCTCCTTAGCTGAAAGCGCGGGGCCTTTGCAGCAACGTTTTCACTCCAAAGTGAACTCGAGCAAATATTCACCCCTGTGCTTAGCAATGGCACTGGAAATGGGCTTTCCAGCTTTGACTGGCATCTGTCTGAATCCAGGCTGCTCTCCATTTGCTAATCTGACAGCACTTCTTTCTATACTGATGATTCGTAGATACGTATGCAAAGGTAAGAAAAGGAAAATCATGTAGGTTTCTTTAAATAACACTATGCAACCAATTCATAAAACGATCCTATTGTAAAGGCTTCAGATCCCTTTCTTTGTTTTAATAACAGAATAACAGAGTATTGCATTTCAAACGGAAGGGCATCCAGCTGTGACAGGAGCTTGCTTTCAACACATGGATGCTGCCTGCCTCCCACCTGAGGTGCACCCCTCCTTTCAAATTTCTGATTTCCCAGTAAGCAGAAATATTTGAGTTTATACAGATTAGGGATAAATAAATAGCACTGCTGGGGAAGGAGGGAAAATCATGCTATTTACATTTACTAAATGCTACTTGGCAATTCCGAAACAAAGAAACCGAATTTCACTCCGCCTTCCCTGACTCATACAACAGTTCAAGCAATCTTTTAAAAAATATCTGATTCACCACCAGATTCCCTGCATTCTTTTTCAGAAAAGGAAAGCAAATAGCCTTTAAGTATTCCCCAGTGTTCAACAAACTATATCTATTACTAGCCGAGCTTAATTTAAGTTTCAGTAACTATTACTTTCTCAGAAAGTAAATTAAAAAAGCCTTTTTTTCCCCATGAATAGCATATGAAATACATATTTATTTGTTAAAAATTAATGATGTGCATGTTTGGTGACAGAAAATGCTCAGTCCTCATGAAAGATGTTAAATACTCATAAATGTGAACATTTCAGTTTGGACACACAGCACAGACAGCAACTGCACAAATACCTCTGAATCTTCTCAAAAGTAACCCTAATTATTTGCCTACCAGCTAGTTTTAACCACTAGTCAGTAGTTACACTTAGCTCATCTGCTGAGTGTATATAACTAATGTTTATGTAGATACTAACTTTAACTATACAGAAGCAAGAGGCAAATGAATATAAAAACACAGGGAAGACAATGAATATAAAAACATAAGGAAGATAATGAACTTATATTCAGCTCAATAAAGAATTAAAGGCATGTGGAGGAAATTTGTCTATGATCAACACGTGCATGCAGTAGTTCTATGTGCCTTAACGCCACAGAAATAACTTCAAATTATACAGGGCAAAATTATGGCTCTACTGACATCAACATGAATTTTGCAATCTACATCCATGCAATTCCCCCATAGTTTAAAAGGCAGAGGATTAAATGATTCAATATTTGCTGGAAATCAGATCCAGAGCAAGTCTTTGTGCCTGGATTGGTGCAGACTGGTAATGCTGTATATAGTGCAGATCGATTAGCTAAGGCAAAGATAACCATGTGATGTTCCTAATGTCACACGGTTGCGAGAAGTTTATAAAAGGACTTCATAAATTTAGGTTTGAAGTATAGTTTATATTTTTGAAAAGTTCACAGCTTTTTCTTCTTTGGATGTCATGTAGATTAATATTCAATCATTTGTAATTCTGCAGTTACGGAATATCCTACTAGTTATTACCATACATTGTAATGGGAAAGTATAATACTGTTGTATAGTATCAATAATAATGCTACTACATAGAAATAAGGCAAAGCATGTATCAAACATATCACATGCTACTCCCATCAAAACCAGTGCAAGCCCAGTGTACTCATACAAAGTATGTTAGCCTGAACAGTTGTCAAAAATTCATTGAAGCTGAGATACAGAAATTTAAGTATCTTCAGCTGAACATAGTCTGAAGACAGAACAGGACCATACTAGATGTACTGCAATAAATTAATGCATCTAGCTCCTACAATAAACTAACTGTGCCCAGCCCTACAAATATTTTTTTTACTATTTGTAGCACAACTGGACTGCCCAGAAATATTCACATGCAAAAATATCTGCAGGGTAAGAATGATTAGAGATCTACGAAGTTTTATGAAGTCCTAAAGGGTTGACAACATACATTTACAAAAGACTAAGAGCCTCGTACTAAGTACTGGGCAAACTACCATTCTGTCCTATCTATCCCTAATGGTGCCACCTATGGCAGAGGTTATACCATTCCCTTGGGTACTAAAGCATATAACCATTTAATGTCTGCCTGCATTACCAGTATGTCTGTCCTACATTGATAACAGCCATGAACACATAGGAGAAAAAATTCCAGAAAGGGATTTGGCTGTCTTGCATCATGCTAGAGGTGCACACACATTAGTATACATAATATTACTCCCACCATTATTTGTTCCCCTACAGGTGTTATCAGAGAAAACCCTCAGGAGACATAAACTATATTGCTTTATCATTACTAGGGATGCTGTTTCCATGCCAAACTTTCTGTCAGAGGATCTCCATCTCATAAGCTTCTGTCATATGGAATCCATAATAATATGGGGTTTGTTTCTTGACTGGACCTTCCAAGTACTATGCTAATAGGAACAGAGACACACATATAGGGTGCATGCACTGCTGCTGTTTGAGGTCTGTATAGAGGAACGCTCAGTCACCTGGTCTGAGATACTGGGTCATTTACATATGTTAAATTGAATTGTATACAATAAATTCAGCCATATTAGAAAGTACATTCAGGAATGCATCAGAATGATAATAAATGATGCAATAGATTCCTTTCTGTGCCTAATTTCTATGACTTTTTGAAGTTCTTTTACCACCACACAAAAATCAGGGATGACAAACCATTTCCACGCAGCTTTAGCACTATTTTTCCTATAGCAGAAAAAAAAGCTTAATTTCATTAAAAGATGTGACCTAAAACAAAAATAGACATAAGTCATCATCACAGTACTTCTTTGCAGTCAGTTGGCAACAAAGATGTCATATATAGAAGCCTCTAAAACTACACAGAAATCCCCTCTTGAAAGAAGTCTTCAAACATAAAGTAAGAAAATATGTTGTATCAGAGTCATTTAGTGATAATTCCTTCAGATGAACTACCTAATGCAGTACTTGATCTAAAAATCTGAAAGTCAATGTCTACAGTAGAAATGTTTTATTGAGAATCACATTATGACACCATTCCATACTTCTACCTTGTAAGTCACCTTAAAAATGAAAAGGGTTTTGTTTTCTTTTTTTGTTTTTAATAATATAACAGTTGGAAAGAAAACAGTTAAGCAATGCAAAAAGTACCGTCCAGCTCCTAAGTAATACAGGAGAGAGCTTTTGCTCTTTCAGATTTCTCTTCAGTACAAATTAGAAGCTTAACAGTTCAGAAGCACCAATAAAACTTTTAGAGAACGAATCCACAAGCTACCTATTTGTACAATCAAAGCATTGTGTATATTTAATCTGAGTTTTCTTTACCTTAATTTGTAGGTAAAAGTCTGTGAAGCCGCTGATAGCCTCAATAGGCATTCTCCTTTTTCATAATTCTAACAGCAATTTGTATTCAGACTTTTATTCTGCTCTGATATGTAATAGCAAAAATCAGCACTTACACAGTGTATTACATTTTTAAAGCATTGTCCAAACAATTCTCTACGCCCTTTTGAAGAATTCACAGATGAAAGAGAAAACTGAATAAGAATAGAAAAATCACACCCTGGAACTCCTGATTTATTTTTGTAAATAAATTGCCTGGAAGCTTTAATCCAGCCCTAACTTACAACTTTGAAACCATGTGAATTCAAACCATGTCTAGTTTTGAGATGCATAGAATGAGCTTTCCTTCTAAAAAAACCGAAGCATAGCAATGATAAGGCATTACATTTGTATGGCAGCGGACAAATAGTGGTGAATTACTTCAGTTGAGAGAAAAATCAGGTGGCCATTAAACTGCTGGTTTTAAAGCTCCTCAGAATTTTTTTTCTGTATCATTTCAGCATCATTTCAGACTCTCAAAGAACTACACAAACAATGTAAAATAATGATACTTCACTGTAAATAGCCCTTATTTTTGCATTGATTTTGTTTAGATAGACATTGAGTGCTAAAAAGATTGTGTAATTGCTCCATTTTGAAAACAGACAGCATTATCAGCCAAGAAAATCTTCATTAGTTCATTATCCAATTTTCCCAGGTGAAAGAAACGTCACGTGGAGGTTGTGTGTCTGTGTCAAACCACATAGTAACAAACCGCAAACTGGAAGCTATCTAAATTACTGTTGAATTAGAAGCTCCATTCCACAACAACAAACAAAACCGTGTACCTCACACAGTCTACATTTGCCTATCACATATTTGTTTAAGGACTTTGAACCAAAACACACTTAAAATACTGCAAGGTTTTTTTTAAAAAAAGGAAAACCAGGTTTATTTTACTACATTACAGATATTGTAGGGATGTTTCACTGTAGATAACACATAACAACTTTATTTCAAGCAGACTTTGAATGAGTTCTTTTGCAAATGACCCCTGGTTTGCAGGTTATCTATTTGGCCATTAAGAAAGCCTTGAACAAGTTCTATCAAAATACATGTCCTTAAGTGTCAGTATATGAAATTTGGATCTGGTACACCAGAAATCTAAAATTTCAGGTATTGGTGAAGTCTCTTAAATTTGGATATGGTTGCTCCCAAAATCACAAGATTAAACATAGATCTAGACACACAAGAAGCATGAGTTTCTTACCCACATAGGTAACTAGAACGGTCAATATTTCTGTGGTATACTGCTGATATTTCCTGCTTGTTAATTTTCAGGAAAAATCCCAGCTAGGAAATAATTCCTGCCCAGTGACAGGCTGTACCAATTATTGAAGTTACACAGCATAAAAACCACAGGATCAGCCAGTGATTTCTCTTTCTGCAGTGAAACAATGTCCTAGCAATAGAAAAAATCCACACATATCTCAAAAACATCTCTTTGCGTAGGGCATCTTTACCATAGTTTTTGGGTTCAAAGGATAACTTTTGGCTAATACTTTACTTTCAGTTCTTAGAGGCAGATGATTCTGCAATGTCTCCATGTAGTGGAAGTTATTACTAGGTTTTCATTGCCAGAGACAAGGTATGTCCTTTGCAGCTTTAACAAAGTTATCTACAAAAACCACCTGTCATGTTAGTCTTATATTGGAATTGTATTTTGAATAATTAACTATAGAAAAAACCTCTTATTAAGTCAAAACCTTAAAAGCTGTAAAGTCAAACAACCAAAATAAGAATTGATCTGCATTTTAATATGTAAGCACATGTAAGCATAATTCTGCCGTTGTATATCTGTTTCATATCCTCAATGAAATGTGTTTCCAGCAGAAAAAATAATGCTTGATTTTGTAACTGAAGACAGGATCACAATGAAGATGTATACGGAAAAAAATGTAAGGCCATAAGGCAATTTCAATATCTTGCATTTCCTAGTTTTCAAATGTTTAGTTTTACAATTGGATAACTTACTTTTAACTTTTTTTTTTAATTCTTTTAAAGACTGATGAGCACTTTATTCTATAAAGAGATTAATCCCATGAAGAGTAACAGGAGAGTGTTTAACCTGTGCTTGTGAAGCTGAAAGCATCACGACTGAACACATAAAGTGTTAACAGAAGCATGGATATCTACAAGAAAAACTACTTTGCAGGCAATAAAAGTATTTTATCCTATAAATAAATGGAGTTATGTAAAGAAAAATCACTACCAGCAAAATAGCTGCAGGCCAAGTATACTATATATCCACTATAATATTCTTCATAACCATTTGTTAATTGTATCTCTCACCATCCATGTGATGGGTGGTTTTAATCCAAATTTTGCAGACTGGGAGAGTGTAGCTATACTAGGAACACTTACATAGCAGATGGGTAAAGATACTGGAAGAGTGCTTCTAATAGCAAAGCAGCTATCACACCAGAATTTCACCTCATGTCCCCATAAAGTACCAACATCTTCTTTCAGAGTAAACCCAGCTTCACTGGAAAAAAATGTTAAGTTTCTCTGTAAATTTCTAGCTGACTTTAAACCTATTTATCTGAAAAATCAAGATTTCATACCAGAAGGTGAACGAATTATTCAGTTGTGCATAATTAGAGGTTAAAATAAATGACAAAACACAAAAAAGTAAAATTATGAAAGCCACTTACAGTTATCCTGCACATTACTCAACATCACAGCATTTTAAAAAGGAAAGTATTTCTTCCTTACATTTCCGTATGTATATAAAATTGTATTTGTTCCTAATCTGGGGGAACATTTTTCAGTGCCTTCCGGCACAATAAGAAGTTCTTTTTTACATGGACACTTGCTCAGTGGGGCACGGACAATGAAGTGGTGTCAGAGCTTATCATTTAAAAGGAAGACAAATGACCACATCTGATATCACGCATGGTTTCTTTGTGATATCTTACTATTCCCCTCTGCATAGCCTAATACAATCATGTATTACATTTTATTTTATATAATTTTTACAATCAGGCCTTGACAGTGATGACTCATTCTGTTGCGATGAAACCTGTATGTGTTTAATCAGAAATTATTTTATGTGGATTCATCCTTGCACTTAGGATTTAAATGATACAGGACTGATACTCATTTTGCTGAAATTACACTGGTGCAAAGAAGGATGAAATTGGGTACCTAATCATTTCCAAAGACATTTAGAGTATATCCTGAGACATACTCTTAAGTCATGCAACAAACCAATTAATCCTTCATGTATTTCTAATCAGTCAAAAGTGACTATAAGGACCAGATTCTGCTTTCAGTTACCACAAAGCTTTTCCCCATGTGTATAGTACAGTGAAATCTCCTTAAGGCATGCTCCTGCACATATTAGTGATCCTCTCCCAGTTTATATATCTACTCACATAATCTAAAATATATTCACGGCAGATAAAGGTCTAATCCAAGAAGACGTTAAGGCAAGAAAAGTGGCTTGGTAAATAACAAAAAAAATGGTAAAGCTTATATTTATGTTCTTATTGTTCATAGGAAGCCAAAATAATTGCTATGAAAACTATGTTACTCCTACTTGAAAACTTAATAGACTTGGTGATTATCAGGTAATTAGTGATTGCTAATGACCATCTTAGGCCTGTTAGTAGTCTATATACAGAAATAAGTTGATGCCGGACCACTTAAATAGCACTAATTATGTACTTTTATGCTCATCCTTCTTACAGAAGCAGGACGCCTTGAAATATGCAACACATTTATTCAAGCAGGATGGCAATGGGGTATCACTCCCGTTTCAGAAATGGGAACAGAAGGAATAAAACCAGCAGTAGCCAGTACTGCAAATAAAGTGGGTTAATGAACTCAAGTGTCATAAGCCATTGGCTAGTATGTCCCCACCTATTGCCTCTGTTTTAATTAGAAAGTACAAAATATTCACAATACAAATTTCAGATAAGCTGGCCATCCACAGCTCCACTGGTTTCAACAGTGAGAGCAACGATTTGCAACGTGGCAAAGGAGTGCAACTAGCATGCAGCGTTGGCATGAGTCACATATGCTGGCTTCTTTTCATAATACTGTCTGCAGATTTTTGCTGACTCCTCTTAGCTGACTCCTCTTAGTTTCTAAAAATGCAGTTAAACTTATGTTTTACAATCTGTGTACATCCAAGAAGTACAGATCGTGGGGATTAACTTCTTCTAACTCCCCAGATCTCAAGTTACCTAAAGAAGCAGATATGATGGTACCTTTTCTACAAACATTCTGTTAAAAAAACCCCAACTTTGAGAACCAGGTAAACCATCCAGGAAAGGTTTGATCATGCAAGTTTCTGAGTTAAGGTGGGAATATATCAAAACCTCTTAATAAACAGGGCTTAAGAGCTAAACAACACTTTTCAACTACAGAGGGCTTCAGAGGCATTAGCTAACAAATTAATCTTGACAATAAACCCTTACCTGACTAAATGGTAAGATACCGCAGTTTCTTACTTTACTGAGAGAAATTAGTGTGGAAAACTAAAATACAAAACTAACAAATAATGCAAGGCAGATAAAGGTAGGCATGTAATAATAGAGACATACAATGCTAAAGAGCTTAGCCAAGATAGACGCAATTCAGGATGTACAACACAGAAAACAAAATCAGAATATTTCTGATTAAATAAAAGTAAATTAAAAAGCTTATTACACCCTCTATTTCTAGTCTTTCTTGGTTTTGGTTTTTTTTTCAAAATTGGTGCCACTGAATTCATTTATGAGAAAAGTCTCAGATCAAGAAATACTTGCTGCATTGGGAAATACACACAGAACTAACCGTCCTAACAAAGGATAACTTTCCACAGAAGATGATGGTGCAAGAAAGCTCATTGCTCACTTCACTCAATTTCCATCTTCTCTCACCACACATTCCTACGTGTATGTCTCTTCACTTTAACCTGTCTTTGAAAAAAAATCTGATGGATTTGTTACATATAGATGTAAAAAGAATAAAATTACATATGAGGCTAACAGAAAGTATGGACATTCAATAACCTTTTCAAGAATTATTCTAAATACTCACTAAAGAATAATATACTACATATTATACTTTATTCTAATTCAACCTACTAAAAGAAATCAGCCATATACTGCAAAAAAACAGCATTTGCATTAACATCTGCATCAGAATCCACCACATTTCTGGATTAAACTCACAGAACAGATTATCAACACATCTCACAGGGCAGAGCACTCCCCAAGTGAAGAGGGGAGCCTGCAAGTATGGGGCTGTATTTAGAATCCACAAGACCTCTACCAAACAGACTATTCAAATCCACACTGGGGGAAAATGATTAATGTGAGGGTTTGTTCAGCCATTTACTAAATAAACCATTTTTCCCACTAGTCCACATCAGAATATCATAAAACAAAACTTGTCTTTAAATGGACTGTTGAATTTATCCCTCCACATTTTTACTAGTCTAATGGGATGTTGGATTTACATATGCAGGAGGAAGTTGTTCACCTGTAAGGGTGGGGGAAGGAATAGTAAAAACCCTAACTTTGCAATTCATACTTCCAGTCACCTCTTTTTCATTACTCTCCTCCTTCCTGCGGTATCGATAAACACAATTCTTCCAGCTCAGACTGCAAAATGTTTTACTTAGCAATCTTTGACAGAACAGCCTCTGTGACTCAGCTTCTTCCTATGGAAGAGGTTTGAATTTCTAATCAAGAGTCAATACAAGCCTAGTGTGGCAAATTTCCACTCACTCCAAGAATGAAGAAAACTTCCCTTTTACTGGTTTCTTTAAGACCACCTTAGTGCAGAAAGAAAAATGCAGCACAGTATTGAAAGTGACAATTGAGAAAAAAGGCATGCCTTGATTTAGGCCTTAGTCCTGCCACCCTTACCCAGACAACTTTTATAACTTTATTTTTATGCCTACTTGAAAGAAGATTTAGCCCATGCTTTGCAAAATATAATAAAAGTCCCAGTAAAGATAAGGGAGGGAGAGATTATATCGCTGGGGAATGTTTTAAGCTTTTAGACCAGTCTAGTAGGGAGCTGCACAGCAGAAATTGGAGCGCTTCAGTTAGAAAATTGTTTGGATGAACCGAGTCTAGCTTTTCTCCTTTAAATAAAAATTAACGCAATTTATCATCTGATTGCTACAAAAACTAGACTGTGGACTCAGCAACTCCTTTGTGTTCTTATTTATTTCACAAATCAGGTCAAAAGTGAATCAGAATTTATTATACTGGATAAATTTGAGAGACTTTGGTCGTAGACTTCAACTGAAGCTTTATACGCACAAGGCCTGAAAAAAGAACCATTGATCCAATATATGCCTCCATGTTAATGATTGCTGTGCAAAAAATTATTCTTATCCAATATATAATCCACAGGACATATTCTTGAAAAAACCCTCCTCTTTCTGCATTCCTGGCTCTGGAGAAACAGGAAATTTCAAAAATGAAAAGTGCTTAAATCACTTTGTAGAAAATCTGTTACAAAGTCAGACCATAGTTCTTGTCCTGTCCAACTCTCAAATGAGAGGGAGTAAGAATGTAATTTAAAAAGAGGGTGAAAAATCTAATATAACATTTTTTATAATAGTCAGCAATATTATAACTTCACATTCATATTCTACGGGTATTTCAGGCCTGCCTCAGATTAAAAAAAAGTCTGATTTTGAATTACTGTAATTAACTGCAAAAGCTTGCTGATTTGTTGATGCAAAATAATGTCAATCTTCTTCATAAACTTGTTAGAATCTTTGTAAATAATTAGCAAAAATTATACAAGGAACAGAAATTCAGCTCTTTGTCTTTGGTTTGCTGTTGGCGCTCAGAGCAAGGTGTTGTGAGGAGGGACATAAGCGAAAAAACACAGTCCTTTCCCTAACATCATTAGTGTAACATTACCAAACAGTGAGCCATATTCTTGTCACAGTGTGCTTGTGAAAAAGGGAGTATATTTTACATTTCACCCTGAAAACCTATTAAGTCTGGGAGGAAGGAAGGTGTGAAACGTTGAGTTTGCTTAAAAGCAGAGTAGGTCAAAAAATAGTTTGGAAAGCACTGGAGAAGGAAAAGACAAATCCCTCTTGAGCCGAATAGCTGCAGGCATACGCCATTAACTTTTAGCTATTAAAAACTGCTGAGGCATATTTGAAAATCTTCACTCTAACAGTGAATTTTTTTTCTGAGAATATCAACAGGACTTTTTCATTTCAGCAGCATAGTCTGGCCCTAAATTGAGCATATCCAACCCATGAACATCACTGAAGTATACGTTCAGCTCAGAGTGATTTCACTCTCAGTGTCAAGTATTTGCACCTTAAACGTGAGCCGCTCCTGCATCACTGCTGTGTGCATTATATGGTAGTGTTTGACATAAAAATCATACTCTGCAAACAATACTGGTTCCAGTTCTCTTTTACTATGGGAAATCAGGAGGGAAAGAAGAATCACAACACTCTGTAATAGCAATGACCAATTTGCTACAGTAAGCAATGGCCCAACTGATGCAAAATCCAGCTCCTGGTCTGATCCTACAGAACAGAGCAGTGCCCAAAATATGTTTGAGAAAAGTTGAGTGGGATCAGGCTATTTAATAGATGCAACAAGAGAAATAAATCAGCGCTGTAATCTCAAAGGCAAATCATTTAAGTATTCATTGATACCTGTCTTGCAGCAGCTGTAGATGGAACGAAAAAGCTGATGCAGGAACGGGCTAAGAGTGATCTAAGACACAACGCACAGGCACTGTCCAGGTGTAGAAGCAGAAATGCAGTTATTATTTTGTGCTTCTTAAGTTCTGTCTCTTTTCAAGGTGCTAGATATGTTTTACCTGGACACCGAGGACACTGAGCTGTCATTCCTTCATTCAAGAAGTCTGATTCAGCATTCATAAAAGACATAAATAAAGGATGGCATCTGGCTTTACCAAATTCTAGCTATGGTCCAACAATTTTATTCCAGTGTTATGTTCTGGTAAATCTTTTATTCTGTTAAAGCAGATATTTTAACAAGGCGCTAGAAAACAACATTCTCTGTAGTCCGTAATATCAGCTTTTGTCTCCAAGGTCTTTATAAGCACTCCAGGCACGACATGCATCCCGAGCATATAGGCATCACAGGTTCCTGTATTGCTGCAAAGAAGTACAAAACAGTCTGGGGCCCAATTCTGCTTCTGCTACGTTCAACAACAGAGAGAATGAGTCATTTTTCTCTTAAACTACTAAAATGCTCCTAAACTGCAACCCCTATCTTGCAGAGGTTTAAGTCAAACATTGGTCTAGAAGATAATACTACCTTGGGTAAAGGATTCTCGCAGAAGGGAAGAATAAAGGCATAAGCGTGTCAGATCACAGTTATCAGCAGGCAACTATAGTCTATTTTGTTTCTTTGTTAAAGGAGATTAAATTAATAATAATTTGACCGTGCTTCCATCAATTTAAAATGCTCTGCTAGATAAATATTTTTAAGATCTGTACAACAGGCCTTCTATTTAACAATGAATACATTTCAGACTAATGTGCTGCCAAGCTCCAGCTCTCTTTCTAGCAGCTGAATTCTTGGATAAAATCATTTTGCAGTGTATGAGCAATGCAGTTCTGAAAATAGCATCACTGCAAAATGAAAGATGGCAAGAACCTCTACAATGCTGATTTATTTCAATGAAATTTCATCTCTTATGATCAGTACCCATTTTAATGTTTTCTGATGAATTTGCATACTTAATAAAATGTAGATATATACAATTTGTTAATTTTGAGGCCCCAGCATAGATGTCTAAGAAGGAGGAAAAAAAAAAAAAAAAAGAAAAAATAATAAAAAAAAAAATCACAATTTACATCGTAAAATATGTAAAACAGAAAAATGCTTTGTGGATCCAAATAATTTGCATTTATCACCACCACATGTACAGAGACACTTACAGAAAGAAACCAACACCAATCAACAAGCTGTTACACACTTATCTTTAACTATGTTTCTACTAGAGGAATGGATTGGAGTGATACTTTTTAAAATATCAGTGGGTTTATACATCTTGCATAATGCTCAGCATTCAGACATGTGCTGCCGAGAAAACACTGAGAGGTGATACTGCACTTCCCTGATTCTAAGTAAATTACATCTTTTAGCTTTCTTTCCAATTCACTGATGTGAAGGTACACTTCAGCAGGTTATTTTTTTCCTAATAATGAAGATTTTTAAATAGACTGGAAAATACAATTTCCAAATGAGAAGGAGCCTGGTATTTTACAATCCATTAACGCAGCTGTTTTTTCTAATTAACATCAGCAATAACATTGGTATTCTTCTATCACAGACTTTATGCTAAAAATGAGATTACACGTGTATGAGAGGTGTCAAAATCGCTATGTCTGACAGCAGAAACAGATGAAGACATCATAAATATCTTCTCTCTACATTCGGTCACTGATTTTATATAGAAAGCGACGCTGTGTACCAAGTCCAGCTACATTCACAGCAAGACCTACACTTGTTAGGTCTGTGTGCAGAAACCAAAAATACGAATGTCCCAGTTGTACAAGCCCTAATTCAAATGACTCATAGAGACTTCCCTGACTTGTCCTAATGACACCAAAACAGTAAGGATGATTCATGCAAACAAAAAATGGGAATACACAACTCCTTTTCTAAAAATTTCCTGCCTACATATATATATGTTCAGATGTATATTATTTTTAATGTCTGTATATTATTTTTATCCTCAGATGGTTTAAACCAATTTATCTAAGTAGCAGATCTGTCTTGAATGTAATGCATAATTTAATCTCTACATACAGAACTGGTGACTGAGACGGAAAAAAGGATAAAAGATAAAGGAATAAGAGAAAAAGAATGGGAGAGGAAAATTAGAGAAAATAAATTAACAACAGACATTAAGCTGTATCCGGAATGATGTAGTTACAGAAACAGTACCATTGATATTGAAAGGCTTCATCTGTAGGTTCATCAAGATTAAAATAGCTGGTTGTTTTTTGGTTGTTTTTTTTCTTTTTCAATCAGTACAGACAGGTTTCTCACCAGGAAGCAGTAGGAACACCTTTATATCGTACATTACTCACTATCAGTAAAAGTATCAACACTGCTAAGACATACCGTGTCAAAAGTATACTTAAGAATTACAACATGTTTTTAAACTCAAGACTATCTGTTTTGATGCAATACAGATAAAAGATAATAAATAAAGTGAGTCCTATGCTACCTTTATCAGGAAACATACAACCTACATTTACTTAATAGTATTTTTTTCTTAAGTCCGTATAGATGCAGATGATAAATAAATATATATGGCTACAAAGAAAGAAGTGCTTTGCATACTGCGTTAGCAGTAGTGTGGTTATAGTGACAGGAGTACTATGTACAACAATATTCTCATATCATGCAAAATATCTACTGTGCTGCGTGTATAATTGAAGTATTTGGAGTTGCTATGTTAAAAGTAAGATCATGATATCCTGTACCAACATATAATAAATCCCTACTATACGATACAATGAAAATGATGCGTTTTAATGAAACCTAATATGTATCAATCAGTAGCTAAGCCTTATGGCTAAAGATCAAGACATAATTATTGCTATACTTAAATAGTTCATTAAAGAAAAGTCTTCAATATTTGCGATGAAATATTCCAACCCAGGAAGCAACACATGCGATTAAACCACCTGCTCAAATTTTCAATGAAAAATTAAGGCTCCCATTTCATACAGCACAATCCTCCACTTGAAATTCTCTATATGTTGCTGGGTAAATATATCAGAGCCTTTTTACCTGGTCAGAGAAGTAAAATCAATCAAATCACTGAGATTTTATCGAACAGGCATTGCTTACACCTTCAGCATTTTTTGCTAAAAATGTTTCATACTTGTATACTACTATATTGTTGATAAAGACTTCTGAATGTTTTAGTAAAAGCACATGTTAAAATATTTACTGATGCAGAAAGAACAGATGACTGAAGGAAAAGTGATTGTACAATAATGAGTTGTTGATGAAATCATGAACTATATGGCCCTGAATATGCACATTTTTTGTACAACAGCTGAGAAATACTGCTTCCTCAGACCAACTTTCTAACCAAGAGAAACAGAGACTGAAAATAATGGGGAGAAAGCAGATAGCTAAGCACATAATATCAGCAAACCTTCAGTTCTTCAATTATTAATATCCTTTCTTTTCTTTATTCTCTTCTCCTGTGATTTTTTTCCTATTTTTAATATTCTTAAAATATAAAATCTTTCACATTAAGGGCATTTGTGTCACTTCTCTTTGTTCTTCCCCATTTGTAATCTATAGTAGGAAACAAACCACCACTGTCAAGTCTTTAAAAGAATCCAAAAATTGTTTTCTTTTTCACCTGTTACATCATTACTTTTTGCAAAGCAGCTCTTCCTGCATCAACCTGTTGTGCTGTCTTCTAAATGAACTAAGCCTTATTTGCACTTTGATTTAATTTCAAAGTGGAAACATTACTATGAAGGATGGACAGGCGCTATAGATTGTTTCTACAATATTTCAATGGAATAATAATGAGAAAAAAGAAAGGCAACAGCAAGTAGATTGTGCAGAACATGGAAATGCTATTGACTAACATCATATTCTGAATTAATCATAGATATAGTTATAATTAAAGTTATACTACATAATATGTTTCCCTGTTGACAATTTCTATTACGACTGGCCGTATAGGTAAATTCTGAAGTGAATTAGCAAATATGGACAGAGGGACAAAAATAGTTTTAAGGAAATATCACGTCATGTTATGCTAAAAAGTGATCTAGACTTCTATTTGAAATTATATAATATTCTTTTTATATGGTATTCTTTAAATTTCACTAGGTTCCACATTTCTTTCCCTTTTAAAACTAAAAAAATCTATGTAGAAAATAAACTGTAATTAATTATGTATGATAACCTTATCAGTTCAATAAGAAACAGTAAATACAGGAGCTCAAACACAAGAAAAGCACTGACTTAAAAAGACCTGGCTTTGTATTTTGTTACTCTTGCTTCTTCATAGCAAATCTTTATAAATTGCAACACGAGCATATTTTAAAAGATAATTTTCCCTTCAATGAAAGGCTGTATTTATTCAACTTAGAAGATATTAAGTGGTTATTTTACACTTATCTTTGTATTCCTTTCTTCCATTTAACAGTGCGAGCATCCCTTTGAGTCTTTCATAATGGAACCAACACTCAGAACTGAATCCAATTATAACAACCTACCAGCAGTACTAATTGGTGAAAATGCATTGCTGGTAATTGCTGTAAACTCATCCTTCTGCACAGGATGAACAAGGGCAATAAATTCTACCCAGCGTTAAACAATAGGGAAGACTACCATTAGTACCGTTTTTCTTATGTAAAATGCATTAAAGTGAGTCATCCACTTAAAAGTTACCTACTGGTAGCTTTAACCCAGATTCAGGGACTAAGGTTAACGCTTCAAAAAAAAAAAAAAAAGACTATAAAAATAATAAGGTGGGGAAGCAAGAAGAAAAAGGAAGAAAAAGGAAGAAAACACAGTCCTTAGTCTATAGTGTTTTGGTGTGGGGTTTTTTTTTCAATCCGTAGGCGAATCTCAAATATGATGTATTGGCTTATTTTTGCCTTTCTTTTATTGCACGCTTACATTATGGGATCTTTGCTCTGCTCTGGGCAACACTTTCATGCTAATAAATATGCAGTGCTTTAAAGATGTCTATCTTACGGCCACGCAAACCAGAAAGCTGCTTGCACCGAGAGCATCCATCAGCTCTGGCAAAGGGGATTTTTGAGAAGTAACGATTTGCAAGGCCAACGCTGAAGAAAACTGTTCTTTACTTGGGTTGCTTTAAGCATGCCGAAGCCCCTCTGGTGTGGCACACGCCTGCGCACACCCCGCACCCCCGGCGGGCGACCAGGGACAGAAAACAAACCCTGCGACTGTCAAAATATCCATGGCGTGCGCTGGAACACGGCCAGGTAGGAGCGAGCTTAAGCACAGGCTCAAAACTCAAAGCGATGCTCGCCTGCCCGTTTCACACGCCTGCCGCAGAAAGGCAAGAAAGATCTGCCTTTTGCGTGGATTTTCACCGAATGGCTAAAGTTTTAATTTTTTATTATTTTTTAATTTATTTTTTAATAGTGTTAAAACTCCAGCCAGGCTGAAATAACCTTTGTGGGAGGAGGGGGCGGGCTCAGTGTAACTCGAAACTTTCCTCCCGGCACGGCTGAGCTGCCGGGGGGATATTTGGAGCTGGGACCCGCTCCGGAGCGGGGCTGGGAGGCAAAAGCCCTCACCTCAAAAGTACCGCCGCCGGGGCACTCTCCCCCCCCCAACCCCCCGGAGGGACCCTCTGCTACCCTGACTCTTTCCCAAGCAAAAACAGCCGAAAACCTGCAATTTTACCTCACCGCCACTTTCCGCCCGGACTTACTTTATTTCCCTTTGTATTTTGGCCGGCGCCGCGCTCTCCCCGGCGCAGAGGTGCGGCCGTGCCCTCCCCGCCCCGGCCGTGCCCTCCCGCCCCGGCCCCCGCGGGGACNCTCCGGCAGCAGCTCCGGCTTCATCTGATCCGCCGCCATCAGGGCTACTTTTGTAACGGATCTCCGCTCACTCTGTGTGTGTGTGTCCTTCCCTGATTTATTCCCCCGATCGCAGAGCAGAAAAAGGAGGAGAGAGGCAGGCGGGGGGGGGGGGGGTGGAGGG
>VYXH01005062.1:157915-178756 GCA_013397275.1 Burhinus bistriatus | reverse complement strand
CGAAGATCGAGCCCCCTTCCCCAAGTCGGCGAGACGGCAATAATAATAAATTCAATTATTGTGTGTGTGGTGGTGTGGGGGGGGCTGCTGTTNCCCCCCGGCGGCGTGCCGCACCTCCCCGCCGCCCGCACGCTATTTTTAAAACCGCTTCGTGCCTTATTTTAATTCCTCCTCCCTGTTAAGCAGCAGCCTCGCACAGCCCTTGTGCCACCAGTCTGGGCTGCATTTATATATATATATATATATTTATATATGTACGTGTAAGCGTCGCTCTTTCCGCTGCTGGCTGTAGAAGCGCTCCTCAGCGCGGAGGGGCCCGCGCAGCCGCTGCGCACCCGCCGAGCGGAGCCCGGCAGAGCGGCGCGGCCGCCCCCGCCCGCCGCAGGGTCCCGTCCCCGGCGGGTCCTCGGAGCACTTCTGGGAAGCGGGGACACGGCTGGGAGTCCTCAGGCTCCATCCCCGCCCCAGCCGCGTCTCTAACCGGGGGATTCATTTCAGATTCCTTTGAAAATTCGGAGGACAAATTCCCTCTTCCGTGCTTTATCTTACCCATGTTCACGTCCGCCAATCTCTGTGGCAACTCTACGGTCGCCGTACAAATGGAGAAAGTAATCCAGGGAAATATTTCTCAGCTTATTTACTAAAACAGTTAAAAGTTAAGTGACAATTTTGATTCTCTTTTCAATATGTGGGTTGTTATTTTTGTTCGTTTTTCTTTTTAAAATGTGTATATATATTTAATTAATTAAATATAATTACGCACTTATATTTTTATATATTTAACTAGTCCAACAGGTGAAAATGAAAGAACAGACCTAGTATTCATGTTGTTTTCACATCCTTTGTATTTAAGGGTTGCATCATCTTGAATGTATTAACTCACAACGATTTCTGTAAACCAGAAAAGCGCTCATGTCTATTTTAAAGGTGGCAAAAGGACCAGAGCTGAGCTCCACAAATGAAGAATTGAGTGTTCACATTGCCCGGGCTCGAAGCCAGCACGATATTTCAGTTGCAATCTGTAAAGCATGCAGTCACTCATCTACATTGTTTCTGGATCGGAGCTGGCACTTTGGAGCTGGTGGGAAGAACTCCCAGTTGTCTTCACCTATCCACCTACCTGTAGGTACGTAGGATTCAGGGTTTGGATGCAAGTCTGAAATAGCAATTTCTAAAATGATACTGCAGCCTGTCGACTCAAACAATCTGAAGAGTACTTGTAGCCCAGCTTTTGTAGGTCTCCATAGGCCTTACCGTTTTGCCACATCAAGTGGCAAAACTTCAGATACTCAACTATAACTGCTCATCTGAGCATCTCCACTTTCCTACAGCAGTGTAAAGGTGGCTTCCGCTGCAAGGTGTGACGGGTGACTGCAATGTGACACAGAGGTACTGCTTCACATAGGATGTATCAAGAAGAGGTGTTGGGAGTAGAGTAAAGGGTTGGAGAAATTCACACAGGAAAGAGGCTGGAAATGTGTAGTAGTTCAGGTTGCACAAGGCCAGGTTGGATTTACTTCTTAGACTGTAATTTAAGGCATCTCCTCACTCCTGGGGACCCACACTGTGTAAGGGTAACGTTAACCAGTACATAGCGGACATGAATTCAGTTATGAACATGAATGTTCCCAAAAAAACACTGGTTCTGCTCTTTGGTAGGACTCTCAAGGTCAGCACGAGTTCCTGCCTGAACTCTGCTGAGATCCACAAACTGCAGGTTCTTCTGTTAGTTGTGCCCCAAAGCACCTATAGCCTCGCAGTGGGCAGCACAGTGATGGATTAACGCTCTGGCAACACCTCTTCAGAATAAAGGATGGAAATGCCCTGCCTGGCTCCTTCCCTACCAGAAGGATCCAGCATTCACCCATGTCATCTCTACTCAACAGAAAAGTGCTCGTATTCAGTTCCCAGCTGTGCTTCCCCCAGAGGCCCACACACTGCCCAACAAGCCACGGGCACAGAGCTGGGAAAGAGGTGCTCTCTACTCCCACTGAAGGGAGCAAGTAGAAAAGGAAGGACATGTTGGTCAGGGCAAGAGAGGGTGCAAATGACTGTGCAAATCCACCTGGGAAATGGTTTCAGTAGGTGAGAATAAGCAAGACTCCCTCAGATGTATTGTTTCAATATAACATACAGGAAACAAAGAAAGATCAAAGAATGATAACGTAGAATAATAAATAGAAAAGTATAGGGTTACACAGGAATGTTTCTTTCATCATTAGTGTATTTTTCCGTAAGCCTGCATTTCTGATGCTCCATCATTTACAGAGCTCCTTAGGGCAATAATTATTGCTACTAATAATTCCAACAGCAATAGCACATGGCTAGCAATGCAATGGTGCAATGCATGGGTGGGTTGGCACCCCACCTACTACCATAAGGTCCGGATTGTGACTGTTTCATCAGTACTAATATGCTGTAACAATAACAGAAATGTGAAAAAGATGCTAGAGAAAATACCGCTATGTTTTAATACAGCAATACTTGAAGCATCAAACCTACTGTGCTGTTTTCAACTGTATAACAAGACTCTCTGCAAGGTAAACCTACAGTGAACATTGCTTAGGTGCAAGTGAATGCCTGTGGAGCTCACTAAAACTCAGCGAGGAAGGAGAAGAGAAGGGGTGTCTGCATGCAACTGCAGCATGGAGGCGAAATACCCAGCTTAGCTCCAAGCAAGCTGATTGAGGCGTTGAGGAGCAGCCAGGGCTGGAAAATGAAGCTCAGCAAGGGCTACCTGTGTGGCATCCATGGGAAGACTCAGATCTGTGATAGGCAACTCAAGTTCAGCCTGAAAACTTCACAGGATTTTCAAGCAAGCTTGGACCAGAGCCCAGATTTGAGAAAGGTTGGACTCCAGTAACAGTATTCCTTCAAAATTAAGTGAGGCTTGAAGCTGGGTTTTGAATTTTTGCCTTTGTTTTGAGTTTGAAATTTAGGAAGCCAATGCCACCTTGATGCATGGGGAAGAAAAGAATGCAGGATTTACTCCAGGAGTAATGTGTTTTTTACTATTTACTCACGCTTTTGTTTCATCTAATTATTTATGGCTTAAAAATGCATTTATATGCTAGGTATTTAATAAAGATGCAGAATATTTAGAAATCTTGATCTCATCCTACAAACGTGTGGATGTGAGTAATTGTGCTCAAATGAGTTCCCACTAGCTTTGACAGGAAAGTGTGATTGACTTAAAAATAATGCTAGTGGAATTAAGTTTCTTGATATTTCTTCATCCTCCCATAATCCAGAAAAAAGAAAGCACAAATGTAGTTTCATCATGAAATTTTAAAAAGCCATTACAATCTCCTAAGTGATCAATTCCTTTACATTCGATGATTATACTATTTCCTTACACAGTCATCTTTCAAACAATATTTTAAATATGTGGTTTTTACGTCACAATAACGTTGCACTGCAGATATTCTTACAATTTATCTGTGTTAAGGTTCCTAAAGATCTATTACAGCTGACAAGTCTTCTTTTTTAAGTACTTAAATATAGACTTGAATGACAAACCACGAAAGTAAATCTTTCTTCATTCTTACTTCACCTCATTCTAAATTTATTGCCTGTCATATCTGACCGAGACCTTTCTGTGAAGGAGCTTTGAAAGTTTGCTTTGCACCAACTTGGTGGGCTTGGCAGCGTTAGGTTTATGGTTGGACTTGATGATCTTGAAGATCTTCTCCAACCTAAAATGATTCTATGATCCTAGTCTATTCTATGATTCTACTGAAATTACTGGAAATCTTTCAGTTGACCATGGTGGTCCATATGTCAGAAATAAAAATTCCTAATGCAAAAATACTAAATTTATTTTTGCATTAAAGGCTTCTTCTCAGTTCAGTAGATCAGTAACAACTATTAATTCAGGATCAAGCTTTTCTTTTTAATTTCAATTTCTGAATATATTATTTACATTTTCGTAAATGATTTACCCTGTCACAAATCCGGCATGAGACGAAAGAGCTGGGCTTTCTGGCTCTTACTCATTTTAAAAAAAGAAAAACCACCTAACATATTAAGTTAGAACCAGATTCAAAGTTTTATTAATCTGGTTTTATGCTTGTATATAAACTCATTCTTCAGTAATCAGCATTGCCGTAAAAGTTTTCAAAAACGGTGGCAGTTTGAGACTTAACATATACAGTGATTGTAGCACTTGTGTGAATAGATAGCATGCAATGACCAAGTGTCTTAAGTGTCTTTTTTGGGGAGTTATATTCAATAAATCACTAGTGGCTGTTATTCTTGCTGACCCTAACCTGCAGTGTGCTGAGTACACTTCACCTTTGTGGTTAGGGTGACAAGTACTTTGCTAGATGGAACCCCAGATGTCATTCAGTTCAGCCAAAATGTGCTTGCTGAAATACAGTAAAAAGTATTTTTTTATACCAAAACACCATTTTATTCCTGGCATGTAGTATTTTCTTTATGTTTAGTGTTACATGGGACAGGAGGGGGTAATCTTCCTGATTAATTCTCATTCTGTTTGGTTGTGCTGGGCGGACTAGAGTGTGTAGGCAGCCTGATCTCAATTTCTCATTTCACGGGGAAAAAAACTCTTATTCAAGTTTGCACTAGATGGAAATGCAGGGTCCGGCCCATTGCAAGTGAGCTGAATTGGTTTACATATTTGAACTGGGTATCATTCTATATTGTAAAGGCTTTGTGAGCTATATCCAGCAGCAAGGCAGTCAATACTGTTTTGTTCTCACCTGTGTTTTTATTCAGATTTAAGTAAGCATGCCGAATCTAGTAGCAAAGCTTTCCCTATCTGATATAATTAAGTGGTTGGGTTTTTTTCTTGTTATTGCCAGATTTGAGGAAAGCATTCATCCTAATTCTAGTGACGACAGCAGGGATGCATGCATTTTTACACTGAAAGTTTTTTTTGGTTTTTTTGGTTTTTTTGACATCGCTGTTAAACCGACAATAATTTTAGGATAGTTTAATATTGACACTTGGAGCCCAGCATAATGAATATTCTCACAGTGAATACCAAAGAAAACCATCTTAAAACAAAGTGTCAGGCATGTAAAACTGGCATGATGGAGTATGAGATCCGTAGGGCAGCAAGGAGGATGCGCAATAAGCTTGCTATCCTGGACTTCAGAAGAGCAGACTTTAGCCTCTTCAGGGATCTGCTTGATGGAATACAGTGGGACAAAGACCTGGACAGAAGAGGGGCCCAAGAAAGCTGGCTAATATTCAAGGACCACCTCCACCAAGCTCAGGAGCGATACATCCCAACAAAGAGGAAGTCAGACAAAAACTCCAGGAGGCCTGCATGGATGAACAAGGAGATCCTGGACAATCTCAAACAGAAAAAGGAAGTCTACAGAGGGTGGAAACAAGGACATGCAGCCTGGGAGGAATACAGAGAAATCGTCCGGACATCCAGGGATCAGGTTAGGAAAGCTGAAGCCCAGATAGAGTTAAACCTGGCCAGGGGCATCAAAGGCAACAAGAAAGCCTTCTATAGGTATATTGGGGACAAAAGGAAAACTAGGGAAGATGTGGGCCCACTCAGGAAGGAAACGGGAAACCTGGACACCCGGGACATGGAGAAGGCTGAGGTACTCAATGACTTTTTTGCCTCAGTCTTCACTGGTAAAGGCTCTAACCACACTGCCCAAGTTGCAGAAGGCAAAGGCAGGGACTGGGAGAATTAGGTACCACCCACTGCAGGAGAAGACCAGGTCCGAGACCAGCTGACGAACCTGAATGTGCACAAGTCCATGGGACCTGATGAGATTCATCCACAGGTCCNAGAGTTGCGGTCAACGGGTCGATGTCCAAGTGGCATGCAGTGACAAGTGGTGTTCCTCAGGGGTCGGTACTGGGACCGGTACTATTTAACATCTTTGTCAGCGACATGGATGTTGGGACTGAGTGCACCTTCAGCAAGTTTGCTGACGACACCAAACTGTGTGGAGCGGTTGACGCGCTGGAGGGAAGGGATGCCACCCAGAGGGACCTGGACAGGCTTGAGAGGCAGGCCCATGTCAACCTCATGAAGTTCAACCAGGCCAAGTTCAAGGTCCTGCACCTGGGTCAGGGCAATCCCATGCACAAATATAGACTGGGCAGAGAATGGATCGAGAGCAGGCCTGCCAAGAAGGACTTGGGGGCACTGGTGAATGAAAAGCTGGGCATGAGCCGGCAATGTGCGCTTGCAGCCTAGAAATCCAACTATATCCTGGGCTACATCAAAACAAGCATGGCCAGCAGGTCGAGAGATGTGATTCTGCCCCTCTACTCTGCTCTCGTGAAACCCCACCTGGAGTACTGCATCCAGCTCTGGTATATCTCTGCCCCCAACATAAGAAGGACATGGACCTGTTGGAGCGGGTCCAGAGAAGGGCCATGAAGATGATCAGAGGGTTAGAGCACCTCTGCTATAAAGACAGACTGATACAGTTGGGGTTGTTCAGCCTGGAGAAGAGAAGGCTCCGGGCAGACATTAGAGCAGCCTTCCAGATCTGAAAGAGGCCTACAAGAAATCTGGAGAGGGACTTTTTACAAGGGCATGTAGTGATAGGAGGAGGGGTAATGGCTTCAAACTAGAAGAGGGTAGATTTAGATTAGGTATCAGGAAGGAATTCTTTACTGTGAGGGTAGTGAGGCACTGGAACAGGTTGCCCAGGGAAGCTGTGGAGGCCCCATCCCTGGAAGTGTTCAAGGCCAGGTCGGATGAGGCTTTGAGCAATCTGGTCTAGTGGGAGATGTCCTTGCCCATGGCAGGGGTTATGGAACTAGATTATCTTTAAGGTCCTTTCCAACCTAAACCATTCTATGATTCTATGATTCTATGAAAACTTCATCCATTTAAGGAGGAAGCATAATGCACAGTTTATTCAATTGTCACTGATCCTGGATACATCTACACAGGACACTGTGACAGTGTGTGGAGAGAGTAGTTTAGTTCTAAAAGGCTCTGTGTTCATTCTATTATTATTATTACTGTGCTTCTGAGTTTGGAAGGAAAATGAACTTTTTGTGTTCAAGAATCACTGTATTGTATTCCACAGTGTAATGTAGAAGTGCTCGTTGTAAATCTCATATTGATGTTGTGACACTATTCACAGAAAACCATAGATGTCAGTAATCTTGCTGGAGGAAACCCTCAATTATAAATGTTAAGCTGTGGTATGTTCTGAGTTTGTAGAGAAACATAACTTCTAAGAACAGTCTTATACAAATAACATATATTTTATATAAGGATGTGAGTAAGTGACACAATATTTTTGTCTTCCACCCAGCTGCTAATCTGTTTTGGCTTAGTTTATTCTATCCCTTCCATTGACTTTAAGCAGATATAGTTCTTTCTTGAAACCAAATATATATATATGTATTTCTTCTTTCACCTTGTAAATCAGACATTTTTTCCCCAAATTTTCACCCCGTGAGATTCATCTTTGCACCAGTAGAAGCTTTTCTAAATGTAAGTGTACTACTCTCCTGAAATCTGGTATCTTGCAACTTTATAGGACTAAGAAAAGGTACATCATCCCACTGGAAGGAGAGGACAGCTGCTCTCTGAGATGGCAATCAGAATAATCATAGCAAACGACTTCTGTCAAATCGAGTGTGTAGGAGACAGACAGAAAAACAAGATGTCTCAAAATTGGCCTGCTGCCATACTGATAACAAAGGGGGTACACGCTTGGTTATCAGATCAACCAGACCCTGTTTGTCACGGCTGTGCTGTACCAAGTGCTGCCCAAATGACAAAGGCAGGAAAAGGGTCTCCTGTTTCTCATGACTGTCCCATACCAAGTGCTGCCCAAGTGATAATGGCAGGAGAAGCCTATACAGCAACCGTGTCAAATGATGATTTGTTGAGCAAAGGTGACCATAGCGCTGATGGGCCAAACTGCAAGTCAGCAGGGACTATAAACTGTTGCTGTGCCTTACCCCAATGGGGACCCTCACCACTGTCACGACTTGAGAATCATGGATCAACGGGATGCCACTGACTCCAGAGGACCGATGGGACGCCGCAGACCTGTGGTAGTGACTGTTCTCTTGCTGTGGTCTGTAGTACTGCTTCTCCTTTCTACCTTTTCTCTACTTGTGCCTTTACTCTATCGCTCATCTCAGTGACTATTGCTGGGAAATAACAATAAAGCCCTAGTGAATGGCATTTGACCTCGTTTGTGTCTTAATCTCATGCTTGGAATTATTACGAACTCCCCCCCCGACCCACGATTGGACTGGGACGTAACAGAGTGAAACCACCTCAATATCTCCTACCTGCTTAATCCATCTAACCTAATTAATCAGGTGGTTATGAAAGCTGCATACAGAAGTTATTACTGAGATTTTAATTAGCAATATTCCTGCAAAAGAATGGGTGCTGTCAAGCCATCCAGCCACAGATGCTACTTTTGAAAGTTCAACAGTGTGAGCTAAATCTTAGTAGGAAAGTTGTATCTGACTCCTTTCATTCGGGAACATAGTCATTACTGTTCTCATTCTGCACTTGGTGAGATACACATGGACTACCTACAAGGAAAAAAAGTTTATTTTGTCTTATCCAATAAACGACAACAGTAAGTACTGGGCTTTTAATTAAATTATTGTTGTTCAAGTGGCTTGTGCTCTCAGCTGAGAATGACTGCCTGAGAGTTCATGAGCATTGGTAACTTTGGACGAGATATTGTGCATGAACGAGACACAGTATTTGTCAGAGGATTGCCTCCAAGAACCTTTTACAGAGTGGTGCTTGCATTCAGTGTTGGATCACTGACCTCCTGATCCTTTTAAGCTTAACAGCTAGGAAAAACTAGTGATCTCGGCTCCATTTGTTGGCAATGGACATAGACCAGCACCTCCACAGAATGATGCATCCCATCCTAAAATAGGTGGTTGAGATGATAGCAGTTTCCTATTTCATTTGCCTTACAAAATATTAGTGAACACAAAAATAACTCAGAAGGAACATGGAACTGAGAAAAGGTGAAAAAGAAGTCAGAATGAAAGGTAATAGAGGAGAAGTAAGAGTTGAGAAAAGGAGAGTACAAATCAAGAAGGAAGGGTATGCATGTGGAAATGAAGACAAACCAGTGAATTTATATACCATAAAAGGAAGATAAAATTTTAAAAAGGAAAGGAAAGAGTGAAGTGGGGCAAAGTAAAATGAAACAAGAAAATAGGAAAATGAGGAGGAAAAAAATTAATTAGGAAGATGAGTTAGTAAGGGGATGGAAAACTTAGTGCTGAAAAGGAAGAGATGCAGGTAAGTGAGAAGGATCACCAAGAAGAGAAAAGGGAGGGAGAACAGAGGTTTGATTTACACATACTGATGTGCATATGTCTACTTATTTTAGTTTTGAAAGATGGCAAATTAGGAGTTGTAACAGTAAAAAGAAGATTCATATTTAGCAAGTCTTTTGGTATGTCAAGGGAGGACAGTGACATGACTTTGCTGTGACCACGCTGTACTGGATAAGAAGCCAGGTGGCCGCGTTATCTGGGATCAGGCCCAGTCTAATATGCTTTACCCCTAAGGAGAGATTATTAGCTCAGATAACGGAGGCCATGTAGTTTCTAGTTTAGGAGCACAAGGCTCACTGCTTGTGCCCAGGGTGAGGGCAGGACTCACTCCTGCGTGATGCAGTCTCCCACAGCGTTCTGCTAGAGAAGCTGGCAGCCTGTGGCTTAGACAGGTGTACTCTTCACTGGATTAAAAACTGGCTGGATGGCTGAGCCCAGAGNGCCCCTGTACTCAGCGCTGGTGAAGCCGCAGCTTGCGTACTGTGTTCAGTTTTGGGCATCACAGTATAAGAGGGACATTGAGGGGCTGGGACGTGTCCAGAGAAGGGCAACAAAGCTGGTGAGGGGTCTGGAGAATATGTCTTATGAGGAGCGGCTGAAGGAATTGGGATTGTTTAGTCTGGAGAAGAGAAGGTTGAGGGGAGACCTTATTGCTCTCTACAACTACCTGAAAGGAGGTTGTAGTGAGATGGGAGCTGATCTCTTCTCCCAAGTAACTAGCGATAGGATGAGAGGAAACAGGTTCAAGTTGTGCCAGGGGAGGTTTAGGCTGGACATTAGGAAAAAACTTTTCACTGAAAGAGTTATCAAGCATTGGAACAGGCTGCCCAGGGAGGTGGTGGAGTCACCATCTCTAGATGTGTTTCAAAATTGTGTAGATGTGGTGCTTGGAGACATGGTTTAGTGGCAGACCTGGTAGAGTAGGGTCAATGGTTTTACTAGATGATCTTACAGGTCTTTTCCAACCTAAACGATTCTATGATTCTACAGACCTCGGTCTGATCGTACTGTGTCTGCTACACATTTTACACCAATTCCAAAAATGATTTAAGGTAAACTTCAATCTTCAGTGTACCCATATTTTCTAATGAAAGAAGCTGGTGGGACAGATGGTAGACTTTATGCCACGTACCCTTAAGAAATAATAAAATAATAAATAAATATTTATAATATTCCTCCTCTGATAAAGCCTAAGGGCAGGTAGGTTCTCTCATCTCTTTCATGACTTATTAAAAATCGTTAATTGGCAGTTCTTAAAAAATTCCAATTCAGCTTTTAAAGTGAAAAGCCAAAAGATAAAAGCAGATGTAGGTAAACTTGCACATCTGATCAACCCCAGTCTCTAATTAAAACGAAGGAATGGATTTAAAAGTTACATTTCAAGCTTCTGCTGTCATTTTACGAGTAAGTATTTTTATGTTGTCTGAAAGCATGAAGTAAAAATTTTGCATGTGCCCATAGTATCTATACAGGCCTAATTCTTTCCAGAATCATACCCCATTAAACTATGAAACACTGATGTCATTTATTCATCTGACTTAGTACCTCCTCTGTTGTCTGAGCTATTCCACAAGCCATAATTTATCAGTATGGTCATGTTAAGCCCCCTTGATACAATCAGCTCTGCACAGCCTGCAGTTCCACGCAAAACAAAAAGGGCAGCTCTGTACAATCCACTCCAAATGCTGGGATTAATTATGTTGCAGACTTCATATTGCACTTGCAGATGTCATTAATTATTGCCACTCCCAGTTTAACAGCTGTTTCCATAGTAACTATGAGAATTTAAAGAAGGTGTGAAGGGAAGCAAGTTGAATAGTTGTTTTTGGTTTGTTGTTTGGAGTTTTTTTTTTTTGTAGAAGGAGGACAAAGGCAATCTGACAGTATATGTATATATAAATAAATATTTTAAAAAATCCCCGAACGCTAAGCAGTGCAAGATAAACAAAAAGTAACGACACTAAAGAATGTGGACATTTTTAGAAGATACCAAGGAACTTAAATAATCAATTACTCAAGTTAAGAATCTGCTCTCACTTGATCCTTTAAAGTTTAATCCTAGTTTGCACTGTTTGCACTTTTTGGCATAGTCTAAAAATCCAGTGAAGTCAGAGTGCGTGCACTGCAAGTAAACGTGGAGCTATGTCTGCCTCCGGCATCACAGATTTACTAGATACAAACACACTACCTGCGGCGCTGGTTTAGAACTACAGAGTTTAAAATCATAGATTTCTATTACTTGAAAGAATGAAGACTTAACCATAAATTTAATGTCTTATGTGAATTATAAATTAAACACGTGACTGTGTCTCCTCAAATTGAAATACAGCTTTTTATATCCACTGCCCGACACATTTACAAGAACAAGAGCAAGGTGTATCAGCTAACACACCAAGTACCTGTTATAATCTGTTGAGGTTTAGGCCAAACTGGCTACTGAGGCGAAGCGACAGTTATCTTTGAGTCATCTCTAAATTCTGTCTTCAGGCACCTTTTGCTGCTGCTTGAGAAGTATTCTGAAATATCTAGGTAGAATGTCCTGGTAAAGGCAGATATGTATATTTTAATATTTAATCTCTTCTCATATCAGAAAGTAAAGTGAAAATAAAAGCAATTATTGATAAATTACAGATTATTGCAACTAGAAGCTACTGTGGGGAAAGAAGGTGAGAATTATTTTGATATTTCAAGATGATGCATTGAAATAACCGTTAGAAATATTTCCTTTTCAAAGGACTTTTCAGATATTGCTTTCATTTATAACTGGTGGTTCTTAAAAATAATTAATAGAAGAAACAGAGAAAATAGGATTATTGAAAAAAAACGTATTTTCTTAAAAAAAGAAATGGCCTTCACTTTGGGAAAATACTAACACTATTTCTCTGTAAGTAGATGTGGTGATCAGTTATCATACTCTAACTCTTAAAATGTCACATGAAAATTGTAACAATCTGAGCTGTATTTCCATCAATAGCTGTGATAGAAAATGTGCCTTTAAATGTCCTGTTCTCCCTCCCTCGAGTACAGAAAGCCTTTCCCCCGCTTTGAAATGCAGATGAGTGACTCCAGGAGTACCACAAGAATTTTCCCCTTTTTATTGCCAAAGGAAGCCCATTGTCAAGTCCCACACGTGCCCATCTGTGCTTTGGGAGTGAAATATAACATTTTGAAGCAGAAAAGCATTTGTCCTGTGCAGTGCTGAAATCCTGGTTTCAGACTTTAAGTAGGTCAGAAGTGGTGCCCAGTTTGTGACTAATCTTCTTCAGAAGGGTAGAGAACACCTCAACTGCTTGTATATATTTAAAATTGTCATCAAAACAGCTACCTAAAGCACGTGGTACGTAATAATCATCCAGGGCATAATAAAATAATTAAACTTCTAAAAATAGAAGCTGGAAAAAAAAAAAAGACTCATAGTTGAAGAGGATAAATCTGGACTGAGAGTTTTCCTTTTATAACACAGATCAACGTTTTCCCAGTGATCTGGGAAGTTCCTGTAGGACCTAAGCATGTTCTGCCTCCCACGCAACACTTTGTAGCAGAAATCCTTTTTGAGGAGAAAAAGTTCCTCTCCACAAGAGGCTACTGCTATTTTCTCATCTGGCACCATGGACCGGATGCCCACGTGCACTGCCCCTGAGGCCAGCTGAAGCACACCTTACATTATGTCCTACAGAGAAGTCACCTTGTCACCTCCCCAGAGATTGCCTGAGACCAGATTGAGGCACCTGCTAAGAGAAAGCAGCAGCTGTGGTAGATGGGACTACTGTTTATTATTCCCTGGAAATAGAGTTCCTTTGTTTCTTTTTCACCTTGGAAACTTCTGCCCTTGTCTAGCCTTTTCTTCTGACCATTCGCCCGAGCTCTGCTTTCTAGGCATAAAAAGAGATGAGAGGGAGATCATTTTTGAAAACATGAAAAGTCTCATGAAAACATTGAAAGGAGGACATAACCTTGAGAGTACATGGGTAAAGGAGGCAGAAAACCTAATACAGGGTCAGAAAAATGGAAGGAAAAAGATTAATTAAAACATACTAAAAGAGTTTTGAAGATGAAAAAGGAATGTAAGTGCTAAGTATTTTTCTTTGTAACAGAAGCTCTGCTGAAAATCAATGGGGAAAGCATGGCTTTTATTTGAGTGGCAATTTGCATATTAATATTGTGATAGCATTATGCAATAGTATATAAGACAGATTGGGTAAATAAAGGCTGTGACCAAACATTTCAGCTTTTCCCTCACGTCTATTCAAAATAAAACTGGCAGAATGTCACACTGTAGGCTTGTCCTTGATTTGTTTCCAGTAGAACATTAATTGATGTGTTCCCGTGTTTTGATATGTGATTTACAAGCTCTATAACTCAAAGGGTGATTACAGCCAGGCTAGCAATCTGGATGCCAAGCCTCATTTCAGTGAACTGTCCTGGATATTTCACTCTAGAAATCATAGTTTTCTAAATGTGTGGGAGACAATATTAAGCAGTGGCAATCAACAGTACAGTTTTCTTTTGGTGTAGCGGGAGGGAATATTTTGAAATAACTAGTGCATCTGCTTGGTAGCTATTTTTTTCTCAAACTGGAAAATTCTACAATGTTTCAAACAAAATACCCAGAAATGTAGAAGTCTTCACAAAGAATATTCTGTATTTTTTTAAAATCTGTTTTTTTTCAAAGCAACCAAAAGGAATGGAAGAAGAATATGTACAACCAGAAAAAAAAAAAAAAAAAATCCATTTTCTTCCCCTAATACTTCAAAAATGGCTTTGCAAAACTCTTGGTAACCCAGAAAATTTTGAATTATAGTTTCATTCCAATACAATCCACAGTGGCTCGTGACCCCTGAATACCAAAGCTATAATGGAAATGGTGAAAATTTCAAGCCCATTATTGTACTACCCCATGCTACTATAATATCATCTATCCATTTCATGTTTCATCTAGTTTTCTAATATTGTTTCATTTGGTGAAAGATGCTTAACAGGAAAAAAATTTAGAAGCACTTTTTTTAAGAACTCTGTTGTTGAAGGAGTTGAAGAGACTTTATGCGTCAAAGATAAAGTAATGTGTTTGTAAGTTTATTTGATTGAAGGCTACTTCCAGTATAGCAGCTTTACAGAAGCATGGAATCACAGGCATTGCAAGGGACCTCTGGAGATCGTATAGTCCAACCCCCCTACCAAAGCAGGTTCACCTAGAGCAGGTTGCGCAGGAATGCATCCGGGTGGGTTTTGAATATCTCCAGAGAAGGAGACTCCACAACCTCTCTGGGCAGCCTCTTCCAGTCCTCAGTCACCCTCAAAGTAAAGAAGTTTTTCCTCATGTTGAGATGGAATTTCCTGTGTCCTAGTTTGTGCCCATTGCCTCTTGTCCTGTCGCTGGGCACCACTGAAAAGAGTCTGGCCCCATCCTCTTGACACCTGCCCTTTAGATATTTATAAGCATTGATGAGATCCCATCTCAGTCTCCTCTCCTCCAGGCTAAACAGATCCAGGTCTCTCAGCCTTTCCTCATAAGAGACGTGCTCCATTCCCTTGATCATCTTTGTAGCCCTCCGCTGGACTCTCTCCAGTAGTTCCCTGTCCTTGAACTGGGGAGCCCAGAACTGGACGCAGTACTCCAGATGTGTCCTCAGCAGTGCCGAGTAGAGGGGGAGGATGACCTCCCTTGACCTGATGTCCACGCTCTTTTTAATGCACCCTAGGAGACCATTGGCCATCTTGGACACAAGGACACACTGCTGGCTCATGGTCAGCTTGTTGTCCACCGGGACTCCTAGGCCCCTCTCTGCAGAGCTGCGTTCTAGTAGGTCAACCCCTAACCTGTACAGATGCATGGGATTTACAGGTTAATATCCCTTTGTTTTAGATCATTTCAGCTCACACATCAAAATCAGCTCGAAGATGGTATTAGAACCGAGGAGCAGGGTACTAGAAGTTGAGTAAGGCACATTACTATAACTTTGCAGAGTGAAAACTGGCACGTATTGGCCACAAAATTGTGGAAGTGGCCAGCAGTAGTAAATTGTTGACAGCAAAATATTTAATATATTTAAAACACAAAAGGTAGTTCATTATTTCATACATTGAACCTTCTGTCTGAAAACTGTGAATATAATGATTTTGCTTTATCCAACTTTTAGGGGAGCACAATTGCCTTCTTTTACCTATGGGATATGTTGTCATTTCAGTGGGATCCTGTGCCAGCGCAATCCTCTGTTCAGCATCATCTCAGGATTTGTTGTAGAGTCACTGTTTATGGAGACACTGCTTTACTAATGCCTTTTGCAACAAGTGCAACTGCCTTTGTGCAGGAGAGAGGTCAAGTCTATTACTTTTTATACAAGTTCACGTATTTTATTCCTCATCATAGCACTTGACTGATTTTTCAATGGAGCACTTAATAATGTGAAGAGCACTTGTTCTTATTATATATACTTTATTCTTTTCTTTTTCATCTGTTGTTTTAATTTTGCACTAGAAAACCAAGCACACCTTACTCTATGGTCAGAAGATGAGGAGAGTGGCCCAGCCTCAGGTTTTTCAGTCCTACAGGCAACATGAAATTTTGGTGTGGAAGCAGAGTGGCTTCTTAGCAGGTGAAAGAGCTTGTGAGAGTTTAAGTAAGGAAAAATAAACAGAAAGTAGCAGTGTAGTTTTGATGTAGCAAGAAGAGTGGGATAATTCAAGAGATGTCAAGTTTGGGAGACAGGGGTGATAGGAAGAAAGTGGACTTTTGAGAAAGTTTGGGGAGGAGAAATGAGGCTGAAGAATTTGCAGAGGAGATAGGAGGTTGTACCTTTCCCTGATACTTCTAGTAAGCATATTGCTGTGTCTAGGAAATGAAGTTACTGCCCTTGGCTTTCATTCCAGATAATTAACTGGTCTTTAGATATCTGTGAACTACACCATGCGTGGAATGTCCTGGGTTTTAGGAATGAAGCCTTTAAATTTATGAAATATTCTGTGGAAATTACAATATAGAAATGAGAACGGATCTAGAAATACAGTTGCAGCCTTATGTACACTGAGTGCCCAGTGGTCCATCTTCCCAAGCACTGAAGTTTTCTTCTGTTTCTATCTAGCTGAGTGAATGAAGATGCAAATAATAAAAATATTTAAAAAAAAATAAAAAATAATTTAAATAATAAAGGTCATCCTGTGGCTTGGAGCTTCCTGCCAACTGGAGATAATAGAATTAATTTCTCACCAATTCTGCTGTATGAAATGAGGATGCTAGGAGTTAGCAAAACATGCTCACAAAATGTTGTGTTCCTGAGGTCAAAAAGTTTTAGAATAAAATAAGAATTGCCAAGAATCAAACTGAAATTAAAACAAGAACCAGAAGTTTCACTACTTTCATAAAGGAGAGAAGCAGAGGCATTGTACAATGAGGTTAAGGAAAAAGATGACATAGCTATGGCTATGTCATAGCTGGGACATAGCCTTTAAAAAAAAACCAAAAACTTTCTTTCATGTTTCTGACCTCAGTTTTATAAAATGCTTCAGAAGAGATTTTGAAGGTAATTAAAGACATAGGGAAAAAATGTGATAAAATACAACATGGGCTTACCAAAGACTTATTTGATCATGCTAGATTAAGCTGATATTTTCCTTTGATTTTCTGGACAAGGGAAATGAAATGCATCTAATCTACCTGGACTTTTACAAAGCATCTGATACAATTCCACAAGGAAAATTATTAGTTAAATAGAGAAGTCAGGGATTAGTACAAGAATTTTAAAATGGGTAAAGAATAGACTTAAAAGAGGAAAAGTGAAACGCTGAGGTAAAATGTCGGTTAGACAATTATCTTAAAAATAGATTAGAAACTTATTCCACCTAGTATTTTCATTAGTAATCTTGGCTTATGATATGGGATTGTTCTGTTAAAATTTAATAATGACACAAAGGAATTAGCAATATCGGGGAGGGTCAAACATCATACAAGATGAAAAAGATGAATGATGATGGCAGTAACACAGTAAGAAAAAAATCATAGCTTTAGGGACTAATATGAAAAAAGTATTTGCTGCACATATTAGGTGGTTACAGGATGACTATGATCCATTAATGTTATGTAGATGCAAAATAACAAAATATAATCTTGTAATCTGGTTCTGTTCCTCTGTATTGTTTTTATAAAGCGCTTAAATTCAGGCTGAGTGTGAAAAGCTGTGAGTTTGAACCATGTTTCTCACATTCCCATGCAGATATAGCCTGTGAGGCCCCATCCTGACTGTGGAATACACTTCTGGCCAACCATGTTAGGCAAATAAATTCAAACTGGAGCAAGGGCTAAGAAGAGTTAGTGGGATTAAATGTACTTTGCTCTTACAAAGCAAGTAAGCAGTATGATGGCCCTCTGAAAATGTAAGAGCAGATAGAAAAGGGAGAAGACACATTTTAGCTAATGAATAATGCTGGCACAAGGACAAATGGGCACAAATTAGTCATAGATAGATGCGAAGGGGAAAGTCAAGACCATTGGAGAAGTAAGAATCTAGGAGGGCAAAAAGAGAAGGTGTGTTTCCAGCTCACGAAACAGAAACAGCCCTGCAGTTGCCCCTTTGCCCAGACCACTTTCTCACTTCATTTTTATTTCCACAATGAGTACATATTGCCCTGAACATGAATAACAGCATTCTTCACTAATAGATTACTTTGCTAAGACTCTCCAGACAGTAGAAATTAAGTATAATTTCTCTTTTAACAGAGAGTTCACATTTACTGTTACCTGTCTGCCCTGCAGTTTTTGCGTTTATGTTCTTTTTCACTGTGCTAGTTCTTCCTCTTAGTGTTTTCCTCTGCTTCCTCACATGCCGTTCTCTTTTTCTGTATTATATTTTTAGATTTCTTGATCTAATTAATTTTCTTTTTCTTTTTCATTTTCCTTTTTTTTCTTCTTTCTTCTTTCTTTTTTCTTTTTTTTCTTTTTTTCTTTTTTAGCAAAGCTTTGCACCAAAGCAGATGAAATACCATTTCTTGCTCAACGCTGGAAAAAGCAACTCTGTTGGAGGATTCTGTGTCATTGTCATACGGCAACCTTAAAATTTACAAACATAGGACCTGAACAGGCAGGCAGAATGCATGTTACTTCTTGGATTGATTCAAGCATAAATTGTTTTAACTTCTTTTTCTCTATTGTCCTTATTATCTCATTGTATCAGTGATTCACCGCTCAGTTTAATTGCCCACCAAAAATGCTCTGAGACCTTTCTACTTTACAAGTGTGTCAGCCCATACTTTGCCAACAAAACCCAGAAGTCCTCTGCTCCCTTAGATCAAACACAGAGCAACAAAACCCTCATTTACTCTCAATATTTTCTGATGCTTTCTTAGAAACAGACAGTTAAAGCTCTTGTCCGCCACCTTCTCAAACAAACACATTTTTCAGAAGTGGAGAAAAACCAAGGAAATATGAGTGCTTACTTCTTTTTTTTTTCACTGACTCTTGACAGGACAAAATGCTCTCCAATATGAGTTGTTTAGCCCTTCTGTCCTGATTTCTTCTAGCAAACCATTTACACAATGTGACTTTCAAATAGATAAATTACCATTAATACTAATTTTGGGTAAGACAGTTATTTGGTACACTCAAATGCTAACTCAGCTCCTGGGCTCTGTAAGCAAAGGTTGCTGAGGTTCAGTTATAAACTGACATTCTTTCAGACTGAAGTCAGAATGTTAAATTCCGTAATATCAGCTACAATCGTTATATCATTTTAAAATTAATAGGTGAATTTATGCAAGCCCAGAAAAGGATGACCAGTTATCTTTGCTTCAGAGGGATTAGATGGTCAGAGAAGAATTGCATGCTCACTCTGAACACATCATGAGTTATAAACTGTTAATAACTCAGCCACTGTCAGAGCAAAGTCTTCTCTCAGGAGAGCAATGGGGACTTGGACATTTCCCTTCAGAAACAGTTTTCATATCTGGTTTTGTTCCAGGTAGGCATGAAGTTCCAATCTTTCAAAATGTTCTGCATAAATAAAGCGAGTAAGTTAGAGGCAGCTAAACAGTGGTTTGATTTTACATCTAAAATGTTAACACTGCTGAAAAATGCAAATGCAATACTGAAGCAGTTATCACAATTGGATTGAATTTGCTAAGTGCCTTGGAATTTTTGCTGAAAAAAAAATGGAGGAGTAGATTTCGGAATATGTGTAACATTTAATTTCAATACTCCACTCCATGCTCTATTTTTACAAGAGCTGAAATCAAATTTAAATGATTTAACACAAGACTTACGTAACAATCAAATGAACTAAAATATTTTTATTTAAATAAAACAAATAAAAAAGTCTTAATTTGACCACATAGCTTGAGCATTTTTCAGTTTGACCCCATCTAATTGTTTCTCTGTCAGTCAGTGAATCTCCCAAATCCATTATTCACTCAGCTCTTTCCCTGAAATGATCTTTCATGGTGATGTATGGCAGAATTAGAAATGAAGCTACCTCTAGCCTTCTCTAGGCAGCAGAATAAACCCAATGAACTCCAGATCCTGAAGTCAAAGGAGGAAAAAATGAGCAGGGAAAAAAAGAAAAAAGAAAACCAACCAACCAAAAAAAACCCCAAAACCAAAACCAAAACAAAATACAGAAGGACTTTAAATCACCATCATACTGTCAAAAACCTGTTAGTACAGGTTTTCACCCCAATAAGAGGTGCGTTATTGTTCAGGCTGTAACCTTTTTTATGATAGAAAGTCTTCAGGGCAGGCTACCTACAAAAAAAATAGTGGGTGACATCTGTGCATTGACCTTGCAGCAGCTGCTGGTGGGGTTGGAGGCGGTAGGGAAGCCCACGACAGGGTAGATGAGAGAGGTCTCCGAGAGCAGCACTGTGCACCAGCTCCCCTCTGCTCCTGCCTTGCATGCCCCATCATCCAGCACGTGGCTTTGTTAATTGTTTGCTCATTTTGCAGGAACCAAGAAGAAAGTTAGGAAAGATAAGTGTGTTTCTTGCCAAACTCAAGGCCAAAGGAAGAAAGTAGACCATGAAGGATTGAAATGTAATCTGTAATTTACATAGCTGCAGCATCACAAAAGCAGATGGGTGGCTAATGCTTTATTTTCCTTATTGCTTTATCATTTTCTTTTACTTTGTTTCTCTTATTTGCTTTTACATTAGATTTTTAATTTTTTTTGACAGCTTGAGTCACTTACCCAAGGGAAAAGTAAAGAATAATGTGGGGTAAAATTTGGAAAGAAATAATTACAGATATGTATTTTCTTGAAAGCACAAAGCATTTTATTTTGTGGAAAACCCACACAGCATTCATTAGTTTTGGAGCTTATTTTACATGCTGATATGTGTTAACTTTACAATGGTAAAAAACATCTGATGTATTTGAAATTGTATTTTTTATTGTGTATGAAATTTTATTGTGATACCTAGCAATCATAGAATAACAATGCTGTGATAGCAAAAATCCTATCATATTATTTCAGAGGGACACTGTGAAAAAAACTGTAGCAATAAAATGCTATTTAGTTCATTTAAAATGTGTTGGAACTGTTTCTTCTATTTAGATACAAATATTTTTTTTTTTTT
>VYXH01005062.1:126278-141094 GCA_013397275.1 Burhinus bistriatus | reverse complement strand
TTTTTTTTTTTTTGTTTTGTTTTTTTTTTTTTTTTTTTTTTTATGTGTATGTGTGTGGTAGGATTATATTCACTGTGAGTATGAACATTTCTCTTTTTATCCAATTATAAAACAGATAGAAGACTTAATCAGGACATAAAAGACAGTTTCGGTTTCCCCTCTACCTGAGAAGGTATGACTAAATCACATCTTTTTGGAGATCATTCAAATTCCCATGGGATATTCTAAGGCTGAGTTTTATTCTGTTATCTCACATTGCCTCACATCATAAAAGACATACAGAACTTTGTACAAGTCTGCTTAGACTCCAAATTCGAGCCTGGATCAGGCTGTCTCTCAAAGAAGGATGTTCACTAGGAAGTGCTTGGAAAGAAGGGCAGGGAGGTAAGAACACAGGCATCTAACTCCATGATAATTGAAGTGTGTGGTTGTTCTCACCAGGACACAGTAAATAAGTATTTAACGCAAAATAGAACAGCCTCGAAAGGAGGAATCAGGCACAGAATAATACGTTCAGTGGGGTGATGGTGAAGTATTTTTAGGGAAGATGTTTCAGAGTCTTCTGCGTGAAGGAACAGATTGAATCAGGAACATTTGTGTATTAGGTAAACGTATATGGGGTATTGTACTTGTGCTTTTCTAACTACCGCACCATACTAGACTTCGCAGTTATTTTTCACTTTTCTATGCCGTATATTCTACCAGCAACTCCTCTACAGTCCCAGAACTAAAAGGTGAAGAAAGACAGTTGTTTTCCTTTCCTACCAGCCAGCTTGTCTTAGACACAGAGATTCCCCTGTACATGCAGAAAGGTCCACTTTTACATAGACATGGCTTTTATGGTCATACTATTTCTCTGGTACTACTATTTCTACGCTGAAGTGCAGGCTTCCTTAGACATTATCATACTGAGGTAACACCTATCGACAGAATGATGTGCTCACAGACTATTATTAATTGTCTGTAATGAAAAGTAACTTGTCAAATCATGGTGATACGACCATAGATACAAGAAAACAAGCCTCTTTTGGGTCAGCAGGAATGTTTTTTTGCTGGGGTAAGTAGCTAGAGTTTCATTTGTTATTTTCAATACATATAAAATGTTTACATACCCTGAAAGGAGTCCTCAAAATAATTTTAGTTTATTTTTTCATGCTAAGTACATGGTTGAAGGTATGTGTTCACTACTGAGACTGAAAGAATCTGAGACAAAATTCAAAGTAGACTCTTTGTAAAGCAGAGTAGGTCAGACTTAAAATCCAAACTAAAAAAAAAGTTATTTGACTAATGGATACAACCAGCAGTTGAAAAACTCTACTGTGTGTTTAAGATTTTTAAATAGAAAAAAAATAAAACATTTCATTAAATTCAGAGAATTGGTTGTGATTCTGACCAAGCTTGTATGTAGGCAAGATCTCTGCAAGTATCTGCTCATAGGTACTTACCTGGCTCCCCTATCACCACAATCTACGTGTACCTTGCAAACACTAACAAGCACTGGAATTATTCTCCCTAAATTTCTGAACTGTCTGCAGCATTTTTGTCACTACCTTCATCCTAACATCATTTGCTGGTTAAAAGTTTTTGAACCTATATTTTCTTTTTTCTCTACCCCAATAACTGACCTTGAGTCATTGTTCAAGACTTCTTTAATTAATCTGGAATTCAAAATACAATGTCTGCTCTCATCTCCTCACAAACTGACCTCACAAAATGAGAAGTGAACTCATTAGCATTCAAAACCACTGTAGACGAACAAAGGAGGAACATTACAGAAAATAAGAGGAAAGATATTAAAAGAAGAGCATTGTGGGGAGGAGAAGAAAGAAAATAATTTCTTAGGTGGACTGTAGAGAAGGAGTAGGTGAAGGAGGCCACTCTGTATCAGAACATCTTTGCAATGATCTGCCACTTGGCAGGTAGAATGAGGTTGCCGGTAAAAATTTTTCATTTTAGCTTGAATGCAAGGACTCATTGCGAAGCATATTTAAACAGGATGAAAAGCATATACAAAAACGCATGTAGCTGATGCCATCATCTTAATGGACACACAATGAACTGGCAGGTTTTTCTTTGGCATGACATTGCCAATGTTTTGAATCTTTTTTATTTTTTCCTTAATGGTATTTTTCTCCTTCTTCCTTAACTAAATAGCCTAGCAGCCTTTCATTTCAGCGACTTGTTATAAAAGTCCACATCATTAAAACAGTTTGGTAGCTCTGCTTACAACACCTGTGATGTTCTAAGGAATGTCTGGGACCACACAAGGAGCCTTGATTTTGATTACTTGCCTGAGAGAGAAAAGAATGTGAGAAGTGAATTGACAAAATTAATACCTCGTGGTATGAAATGAGTAATTTGATTAATGACTGAAGACTTATTTCTGTTGTTTGGCCAAGAGAATGTTGCAGGAGTACATTGTACACAAAGTATTCTACTCCAGCTAAGTTAGGGATTGGAGTAATTTTAAAAATAAACCAGCCTAGTTGCTAAGATATTCATCCAGGAGGTGAAAGGAAGCCTGAATTCCAGACTCCTGCTCTCAGAATTATTTTTACTTTTACCAAATGACTGCTTCATATAAAATGTATAAACAGTGATGGGAACAGTTACCAGAGTTCAGGACTTTTCTGCTGACCTAAAGGCTACATTAGGCCATCTGTACAGAGTGGATTTTTTCCCTTTTTTTCTCTTCTTCTTTCCATTCTGTTCCTATGAATCTTACTCTCTTTGTTAGTCAATAGGTCAGATTTCAGCAGGAGGGGTGGAAGGTGACACACTGAAGCCATATGGTGCTTAAGACTTTTTGAGGGATGTAAATTGCATGCATTTGAATCTCTTAAGCTGAAGATAGATATGAATCTGAGGCACTAATGTCTAATACCTAATACAGATTGTTAGCATCACCGATTCATCTTGCTCCGATTTAAATGAAGGTGGCTCTGGCTGCTATAACTTGTATTTCCTTTAATATTTTAGTTACAACAATTATAATAAACCAAACAGACCAGACCCTGTCCCATCAACCTGTTGGAAAGTAATACAACGTGACCTGTGTCCATATGACAAAATTATCTTCCCCTCCTGGACCATGGCAATTTCTTCCACACTACTTGTTAGGAACACTGTAAGGGTTATGCCAGTGACTGCACGGCTCCTCAACAGCGTGGATTTTTAGCAGTTAAATACTATGGCTCATTGCATACCCATGGCCTGCTGCTAGTGGTTTAGTAGCAAAGATGCGCCATTTAGTGTGCCTGGTGGTCATCCAAACATGCTTACCAGGTCTGACCCTTTAGCGAACTGAAAGGTTATTTCACCTAGATTTTAGCTAGGTGGGTCTGGATGGGACCTGCTTCCCTGGCTCTTCACAGCACAGCTCTGGTTGTGTACTGAAGGTAAACAAGAAGATACTAATGAAATCACTGAGTCAAATTAAAACAGTCAGCTTAATGTTGTTGTATGTAGGGAAGACAGTGTGTATTAGCTGTTTCGCTTTTCTAGGGGGGAATTTTGGATTTAGATGGTTAAAGTGATGCAAGTTTTATTTATGTACCTAAGGTCTTTTTCATGTCTGACCTGCGGACAAATATATTCCTAGAACTATATTCTCATGGTAACTCTGGCTTAGCAGTAGATGAATTTTCTGTTCTTATTAGAAAACGATTAATAAGTTGTTTGTTAAGAAACCATGGGTGGTTGTTGGGTAGAGGGAAGACAAAGGACAGATTGTTCAAAACTCTAACTGAAATAAGGCAAAATATCCCTGAAATTCAGCAGTGTGGCTATTTTTTTCTTTATATTATTTATTTCCAAACTTCTCTAACCTTTCATAAAACTGAATGAAAAAAAGATTTAGGTTGGACTTGGATATACATATATATGTTTAATTTTTTTTGCTAAGAATGAACCTCTCAGGGCGGATGTTTTCTTTATTCCCAGAGGAAAACCCTCAAGCTACATTTTGCAATTTCTCTCTTGGGGCCAATTATGTAAAGGGCATCTACCCTGTGTTTCACAGGCCACAATTATCAGTTGCCAAGCTTGCTCACATGTTCAAAGGAGGCTCTGCACATGTGTTTGCGTTAATTTTCAGCTCTCATGAGCACACTAATTCAAAGAAAGGTTTACTGAGTAACTGTTAAAGTTATATTCCATCGCCCTTCATGTAGAGCAGATTGGTTTTGCAACTCTGTAACAGGCATTTTAAGCCTCCTCAGTGAACAAAGCACATGATATACATTAATAATTGTCTGTGGTAGTCTGACAGACTCAAAAAGGATATAAGAAAAAGGACCAGCATGAAAAAGGAATCTGAGAGAAAAAGACCCAACGGAGTTCTGTACTGATTTGGTCTCCTTGGAGTGAATAAAGCTGTCACCATCTCTCCTGTAGAAAATAAGCATTAAAAAAGCCAGCTGGCAATTATTTTTCAGGATCTTATTTATAGCACAAGGGGATTTTCTTTCTAAAGCACTGTTATTCTTTTTAAAAAACATTTTGTTACATTTGTGTATTAGCTTTTGAAAAATCATAGGAAAGTGCCATAATTGCTAATTAGAAAGCAGTTAAAGAGACATTAATGAAACTCCTACGTTGGTCTTTTATGCAAAGAATTGATGAGATTTTGTACTGAGCAGACACAGTTCTCAGATTCATTAGCTGGTCACTAACATGCACAATACAATTAATGAACAGAACATACATGCCATTTATTCAGCTATATCAAGTGATATTTACTCATTTGGGGAAAAGGCTACATGTTAAATATAGTTATTATTTGAACGGAAAAGTTATACATTTTTAATGGAGATGAAAGTTAAACTTTGGAAGAGATTGTCAGCTTGTTTCATAAATTCACCATCATTACATAAATTCTTCATCACTTGGCTTTTTTTGTTTTAAAATAAAGACTAAATAAATCTTTAAAATATGTGTTTAAGTTCAAGTCCAGTAAACCAGTTTTTGGGGAAAAATCATACTGCTTCCTGTTGCTGTGCAGAATAGCAAACTGCATGAGCATAATGTTGCTTTCAGCCCTTTACTTTTTCAAACAAATGATAAATAGCCTGGTGAGTGATACTGTACAACTAACAGATCTTGAGTATATTGTGACAAATGCAATTGTAAGTCCAAAGTTGGCTTGGTGGGTCAAACCTTAGATGCTGTAAATTATCACAGCTGTGTATAGGGAACTAAACTAAATTTCACCAGCTAAGATGCTGTCCCTGTTTTTTCACCTCATTTGTTGGTTATGCTGCGTTTATTTTTCATCATAGGTGCAAATAAATCAGATGTGCTATACAGATTTATGGTTAGTAGTCAACACTTGCATCATATTTTGTGCTCACTGTGACAAACTTGGAAATATACATTGTTTTAAAGGATACGGTACGTGGTTTTGTGGCTTTACAGCAGCTTATTTGCAGTTGCATCGCTTCCAAAAAGGGCTGCTAAGGGACTCAGCCAGGAGTACAATAATCCCTATAAAGGGTATCCCAACAGTACCACAACGCAGTAGCCTGTGGTGTATCCATGAAGAGGATCTTTTTGATCCTCACTCCTAGAGACATAGCTGTTTTGTAAAGCAGAAGAGAAGAAATTAAAGGCAATGTAAAGCTTCTTAACGCTCGGCCCTGGAAAAAGGAGGAGGAGGGGTCAGAGGAAACTGTTGAGGCTTTCAGTGCAAGGTGAAGAGCAAACAAGAAATCAGATTGCCAGTCACGTGAATCTGGTACCCTGATGGATGGGAAGATGCTGTGGCTCCACGTGTCTTGGTCCTACCAGTAGAGAGGCTGAGACTTTATTCCCAGGGGACACACTGACACACTGCACACAGTACCTTACCAGCACCCGCAGAAATGTTCACAGCACCCACACAAACATGACCAGCATGGATGGCCTGATGCTGGTCCTTCTCTTCTGCTAATCAGGATGGAAGTCCATACATATACGAAGACAATAAGGAAGCCTCAGTAACTGGCCTTAATGGCCCCCCTCCAGCTGCTGGGACACAAACCTCTTCTCAGTACACGCACACAAAACCGGATCTATCCAGAAGATGGTCCAGACCTACAGTGTCCCAAGCTGCCATCTCTCAGACCCCCTGGTCAGCCCAGTATCCAGACCCCCAGCTCCACTGTAGCTGCCTCCCAGACCTCTTACCCTGTTCACCAGCTATTCTGGCTTGAAGTTTGCCAGCAAATTGCACTCACACGTGCAGTCCTGCGATTCCTTAGGCAAACATACACTCAGGTCACTCTGATTGCCGGCATCCAGACCTACTGGCCCCTGTGACATGCAGTCCCTTCTCCAGTTGCTGGCAAACACACACGCACACACACACGCCTACAGACCAGCACCCTGTTTGATCTCAGCCAGCCTCTTTATGCCCTTTCTGCTTTATTTTCTCATACTTGTTCCCCCCAATCCACCCTGAACTCTACCTTTCCTTCCCTTTGATTCTTCCCCTAAACATCTCATAACAAGTCTTGCATATTCCCACAATCTCCTTAAAATACCTTGTAACTTAAATTTCACACAACCTCCAAATGCCGTTCCCCTGCTTCCCACGAGGAGTTCTATACCCCTACAGGCAAGAACCTTCTTCATTCTGTGAGTTATTCTGGTAAGGGGTTTTTTTTCGTTGAACCGCTTTGTTGGGTTTCACACCAAGGATGACGGTCTGAGCGTTCTCCTTGAACAGCCCTCGGAGTAGCCTATTTGGTGCACCTCGTTTGCCCTGACATCATTCCTCTGAGCTGTGCCGGGCCTTGGGGTTTGTGGTGACCAGGCTCTAATCACACAGCTTAGCACGGAACAGTCTGTTTCTCCCAGTCTTAGGTGGGCCCTGAAGGACTGCACCTACGCGCCGTGAAAATGAAACTTTAAAAAAGGAGAGTGGCATATCTATAGAATTTTCTTTTTCTTTTACCCTCCTTATGTTTTGCAATTTTGACCAAATGGAAATCCAGTTCTTCATTTCACAGAAGCTCTTCCACTTTGCATGATATAATTATTACTAGGAAAATAATTATTCATTGGAACAGACAATGAGAATGTTAGGGCAGTTACCTTGGAGGCCCAGATTGCAATCCCTCTTCCAGTGAGTACAGAATTGTGTGTAAAAAGCAAGATTCAGAGTAGCACACCTCAGGACCAGTGCTCTTGGAACTCTTTGAGAAGATAAAAATCAAATAAACCAAGAATTTGTTCCTGTGCTCCCTGGTAGGACTTGTTTGCTCAAACTGCTACTCTTCTGAGTACAAATGGCACATCGCTCTCGTTTTGCTATCTGTTGTACAAGATGAGACGTGAGTCACTGCTGTTTCTTTCTTGTTGTGTGCTGACTGGGATAGATTTTGTTTGTGAATTCTACTAGAGGTTTCAAAATAGCTCTTGGGGCTGCCAGTATTTAATGGATCAGTGCATGGCCAAGGGCAGAAATGTAGATACCAACAGGGTCTTTAGTTTTCTTAAATGGACTCCCTGATGGTTGGAGGTAGACAAAGGGTAGGTCTTAAAGCTCTCCCACACCATACAATCCTAGAGTCTGATCATCATGTGACTCCACTGAGCCAGGCCACCATTTAACATTCTGGTGAGACTATGGACACCCAAAGCTGTTAGCACTGTAGTAAACAATAGCATTAACGAAGCAACAAAAACTGAAAGCATTAATTAAGTAAAATTCTATCCAAAAAAGCAGGTATTTTTATATCAGTGTCATAGTGACACCCAGGCATAGCCATACAGAAACTAATACAGTATAGATTAAAGACAGCTGAGATAGCTTTAAACATCTTGCTTTGGTTCCAGCAGGTGTCTAAATGCTTTAGACTGTTCCTCATAAAGTCTTGCCCTATGGAACATTAAATCTGAAATCTTGTGCAGGAAGTCCCTACCTTCCATGCAAGTCGAATTAATCTATTTCTACTTGGAGTCACCGTAACACACATATATACTCTTTTTTATCTTCTTTTTTTTTTTTTTTTTATCTTGATCAAACGATATCTGAACAATTCAAAACTGAGCACAGATCAAGGGAAGCAGCATGGCTAAAAATATCTCAAGTCCTGAAAACACATACATTTGTCTCTGCAAGGTGTGACTTCAAAGTCCATCTGGTGAATCAACTCTGTTCTTAAGGTCACTGAACTCTGTTAGCTCTATTTCTTGGTATTAACTGAAAGTAAAAAGTGCACAAAATTAAGTTGCTAAGAACTGGGGCTTAATGGGTTCAAGGTTTCACCCATAGATTCCTGTTGCCGACAGAAATGGGTAACATTTTCAACAGCAACCGCTAATCTCAAATGCTGCAGATTTTGGTGTGACTGTTTAATGATTCTTATTCTTCACAGAAAGCACTGGCAACTTGCTTTCTAACGATTTGGCTTCTTTAAGAGATGATGTGATAAAAACATTTTTTCCGCTGTTATTTTCTTTTCTATTAGCAGCATTTCCATGTGCAAGTAAAGTTGCCGTCGCTTTCATGGTTTGATCTGAAGGGCTGTAATGAGATGTGTGTGCTATTAGCTATGTCTAACAGATGTTTGGATCTCTCTTCTAATACCGGCTAATGGCCAGATAGTACCATTGATTACTGAGCAGAGTTGCCCATTGATTTCACTAGACTGTCTGCTGGTAAATCAATAAAATAATGTGGCCCAAATTTCACTGAAAAAACTCTACAGCCCATTTTATTTGGAATATAACTGACTGTGTAGGGCAAACTACACATCAGGGTATTTTATGTGCCTAGTTATTGTGAACTGACTAAATGTGAAAGCCACTAGCATTCAAGTATGGAAAACAATATAACATGCACAGAGGGTCTAATTTTCTTTCTCCTTGCAACTTGTGTTGCCAGTTACACTGGTGTAATGTGGGTATAAAATGCTACTGTTCCGGTCTGGGTTTTTTTCATTCTCACTAGTGTAAATATCTTGGGGATGCATAGACCAAGAGTTAACTCAGAAATTCTATTTGAGGTTTTATGCTATTTCTGTGCTAGTTTTATAAAAGAGATAGCATTTCTGTAACGTACTCCTGCTGTGTCAGCGTTGTTACTCTTTAGTAGTGATGATGCCAAAGATTGGCTCCAAAGTGTCTGCCTTTTGTTATATGATTTTGACGTTATACAACACGTAAACAGGAAAGACAGTCCAACATTGAGGGTATTGGCCCTCTTGTTTCCAAAACTCAAGTTCCGTTCCCTATTTTTGTGCAGTTTGTGCAATGCCACTAAAGCCATACAAAGCAATATGCCACAGAAGTGCTAGGCTAACTCTATCTGAGCTGGTGTTCTGAGGCTGGCAGACATGTGAATTTGAACCCTGGAAGTTTCATGACATTTCTACAGGCCGTGTGGACTAATTACCTATGGATCTTGCCAAGCACAGCCAAACATCTTCTCAGCAGTCTGAGCTTCACTTTCCCATCTGTGAAATGAAATTAATAATACTTTGCTATCTCACAGTGGTACTGCAAGGAAAATACATTTAAGACTATGAGATACCCATATAACAAGCTAATAAGGGTATTGAATCCTTGGAATATTTAGTTATATTAATATGATACATCACTTTAATTCAACATAAAATATAGAAATTCTTAAACCCTTTCCCACGCAGAGTTTAGTCTGGCTCTGTCATGTAATGAAGATATTTAATTACATTCTTCTCTTACATTTTGCTGGTGAATAGATGAGTCTTAGTGGTGTTGTTTTCAGGGCCTGAACTTCAAGCATCTGCTAACAATTTTACAGTCCAGACTTGGCCTTTATCCCAACTGCTTCAGTCTGACACTAGGATTGGTTGTTGTGTTGTTTTTTTTAATTTTACTAAAATAATGTTATTATCTTGCAACTAGAAGATGCTATGCCAATGTAGGGTAGGAGTCAACTGTGTAAGTCTTTTCCTTGCATCCCAAGGAGGCAAGGCAGAATTTAGTGGACTGAAGGCTTAGAGGCAAAGTCTGGCAGACAGGCTTGAATTGCAAAAAGGAAAAAAAAAGAAGGCAGACTGTAGTCTGCCTCCTCTAGGATGTGCTTTCCGCTCTTCCAGGTAGAAAGGACAAAAGGGTTTGAGAGACTGAGAGCAGGAAGGGAGGTTCCCTGTGCCGCTGTCAGCGTAGCACAGGACCACTGCAGATCTAGCAGCCTGTTAGGAATTAAAACTGTGGAGTTATTCCTATTTTTCAAACATGCTGAAGCACTGACTACAGATTATTTGTTTTGTTTTGTTTGACCCTAACTTCTCATTGATTTATTTTTGCCTTACCAGAAACAGTTGACAAAGCAGAGAAGTCAAATACAGTCTTCCAAGAGAAAAGAGTTTACGGCAAAAGTAAAGATAAAGAGAGGCAGGGAGAATAAAAAAAATCCTAGCGAGGAAGTGAGATAAGGTGATGACAGAAGGGAAGAGGTGTTTGGAGTAGAGAGATTGGTGCCAGAAATTGTATATACACCTCCCTTTTCAATAGGAGGAGTTCCATGTGTTGTCAACAGCTCAGGCTGGAGAGGGATAACCTTTTATCATGTTCAGCAGAGTGAGAGAAGACAACCATTTAACCAGCTGGACTTGGGCAGTCTGCAGGCTACATCTGCTACGGTCCTTTTACTCAGAATTTCAGTCAGTTTTGAAAATTGTCCTTTGCCTTCACTCAAAGAGCAGTCAAGAGCGACTCAACACCGAAGACACTGTCACAGCACATGATGAGTTTTGTTCATGGCAGTAGGTAAATACCAAAGGTGGTGCACAGTTCCACACTTTGATGCTACTAATTAGTCAGTCAGTTATTTAAAAATTAGCCTTTAGCAAAATATTTAAAATGTCTGTATCAATGTTGGAGATGTCTTCAGATTCAGTCTCAGACAATGAATAAGTAAACTCAGCCTGAGGCTCAAAAAAGCAACATATTTTCTTAATTTTATAGTCATTACTGGATGATAATTACTTTGTACACTCCTGAGTGAATAAGATTTGTGATGCTTCCTTCTGGGCAGCCATATTTTAATCATCCTATCAGACTTCTATGTAAGGACAGGTGTCCATAAAGGCATGCTAATGGCATAACTATCCTACCAGTATAATGCTTCTGATATTACCAGAAATGCTTCTTCACTTCATTGGGATGAGGGCAGGTGAGCTCAGGGGTGTGTGATATTACTCTAAGCTGGACACTCTTGCTAAAGAGCTTTCCAATCTGCACAAAGCACCTGCATAATGCCTTTCAAACTGAAAACATTGCGGGTTTTTTTTCAATCCTTAACTATTTTAAGGTTTCTCATGAAAGATTGTACCATCTTCCCAATGGCAAAGCCAACAGTAGACATCACTGAACTGCCCTCAGAAATGTCAATGCATTTTGTATAATCTGGAAGAAAAAAGTCAAAGTGAAAACAAGAAAATTTCCATTCAAAAATAGGTGTGTCAGAGAGGGGTCCATATGAATGAAATTATGATTTTCTGTCACTATTAAGTGAAATTTCTTCATTATAGGGACCACTGAAAATCAAGAATACTCCTTTTTATTTTTTGGGTATGGTTCAGAAATTGAATGATAGCCAGCAAAGCTTTGCAAATATGTATGTGACATTTACAGCAGTTGGCTCACCTTATAGTTCCTTTTATTAGTTTTAAGCTCATATTTACCGTTGTTTTTTAAGATCTTTATATCCCTCTATCCTTCCTAACATAAAGACGTATTAGGCATAAAACATAAATCTATTGCCTGCTTTATTATAAGTAAGTTGGCCCCATAAAGGCAGATTTATATTTTTGATTTTTCTAAATACTGACGAAATCAAGCTTCTGATCTAAGAACTTTCTTTTAACATAGTGTCTCAGTTAAATGGGATCATAAGTGAGGATGCTTCCTCTAGTAAAATAGTCAATAGTCATTATAAAAGATACCCTCTTTTTTCTCCTTATGGAAGGTCAGCAAACTCATAGCATTGGATTCAGTACCAAAGATGGTATCAACCTGCAAACTACATGGTCACAGTGTTGCAAAGATTCTATATGTCTCCTTTTCACCTTTCACCAAGTCAGGACAGGAGAAAGCTGCAAGCTCACAGATTTTTTTTTTTTTTTTCTGCTGCTGTCATGGTTATTTTCAAATGCGTTCTTAGATCTTGCATTCCTCAGGGAAGGTCCTTTCCTCGTCTAGCACAAAGCTGATAGCTTTGCTGCTGTCCTTTTGATTTAGAGAGAAAAATCCCATGTCTGATGTACAACTTTGATTTCCTACTAATTAAAATTGCAGTGTGGGAACTCATCACTCCTCCTCCAATCCACCCTGCTGAGGTTCAAGGCTACCTTTGGAACATTTCCACCCCTTGATGTGTTAAGACTGAAGAGAAGTCCTTGTTGCTGTTTACATAGTTCCTCCAAATTTACTAAATGTTTTCTGAATCTACAAGCAGGTGAAATACTTTAAAGTATGAATCATGGCTAAATAGAACACATATTTGTACTGTCTGGGTAATGGGTTAGTCTATCACCTTTATATGGAACGTGAGTGGTCTGACTTTTCTGTCTTTGAAGTCTCTTTTTTCTGTCTTTCAAAAGGACAATGTCATGGGTACTTCTAGTGTTACAAAGATCAATAGCAAATTTTCACTTATATGTTAGTTTTGGAGAAGTGAGTCATAACAGGTTTTTTACAACATGATTGTCACTGAACTGAAATCACTCCCTATCCAAGTCACAGAAACTTTTCCACTGTCAAAGACATCCACCTGTACTGCACAGATATAAAAACAGAGATCAGTAACATGCTTCTACAAAATGATTTGGGGAGCCTGAAAGGCAGTCCTAGAAATCCACCATTTTGCAAATTCTAAAATAAATCTTTTCTTCCAGTGTCTTCCCCTAAAAGCTTTTGGCAGTTTCTCTTTTGCACTTCAGGCCAAAACTAAAATTGACATTAGCTTAGAGATGGGCTGCCAAATAGTATTTACCTCCCCATCTTTCCTTTTCTGCCTCCCCAGGGTGATGGTCAGAGAGCCAGGAAGGCTGTAGGTCAAACATAAAGCCAAAGCATTTGATTCACACTATTTCTCTCCAGGACTGGGTACTAGATAAGCAGAGAATGCTTAACTAGAAGTATCCTACTTGGATACTACTAGATAAGCAGAGAATGCTTAACTAGAAGTATCCTACTTGGATACTTACTCTCAATTTTCTACAATTTTCTAGTGACAAATAATAATTATTAAAGAAAACCATCCATCCAGCTTCCATCCATGTCTTCAAATTATTAATCTCCTAGAAAATACTGAGAAAAAAACTGGCATTCTTATTGCTATATATGAAGTAATATTCATTGTTAAGCAGAGGACTGGAAGTTTACCTTATAATACTGATTTGGAAGATTTATGTAGTCTTGCCTGTGCTGTACGTACACTTCTGTGCTTCAGAGTATAGAGCAGCCACATCACCATGCCTCAAGCAGGCAAATAAAAGCACTGAAGTTTTATTAATCACTCATTTTCTCCAGTGTACCAGCACTGAGTTATTTAGCACAGTCACTTCTCTTATTTTGACACGTTTGGGAAAATTCACAGCGTCTAATTGGCTTTCAGACTCCCACTTCTACCTATGTGGCTTGTTAATCTGTCATTAGTACACATGGGATGTAAAAGAAAACATGTAGCATAGGAATATTGACTGGCTCAAGAGCTGCTAAAAGGTTTCACGTTGCACTCTAAGTGCCTTTTTCATCTTGGTGGTGTTTTTTTTTTTTTTGGTATTTACAATATACAAAATAAGTCTTCGAGTCTTTAGCTTGGCTGCCATAGACATCACCATACTGAAGTACTATGGTTTGACAACATTTTCTCCTTTATTATTGGGGAAAAAAAATCCATTTTCCTGGCTGCAACAACCATATCTTTGTCTTTTGTTGAAATGGTTGAGTAATGTATTAAGGACAAGTTTGGTTACTAATATGACTGTGGATCCTGAACCCATCTATGTTGGACCCAGGTTGCTGGATGCCTATATGGGTCCAGACAGGCACAAAGTGTTGTCTTCTGATCACATTGCAGAATCGCAGAATCACAGGGGTTGGAAGGGACCTCTGGAGATCATCTAGTCCAACGCCTTGCCAGAGCAGGGTCACCTAGAGCAGGTTGCACAGGATGGCATCCAGGCAGATTTTAAATATCTCTAGAGTCACAGACTCCACCACTTCTCTGGGCAGCCTGTGCCAATGCTCTGCCATCCTCAAAGGAAAGAAGTTCCTCCTCATGTTTAGATGGAACTTTCTATGTTCAAGTTTGTGCCCGTTACTTCTTGTCCTATCAATGGGCACCGCTGCAAAAGGACTGGTGCCATCCTCCTGGCACCCTCCCTTTAAGTATTTATAAGCATTGATGAGATCCCCCCTCAGCCTTCTCTTCTCCAGACTAAAAAGACCCAAGTCCTTCAGCCTTTCCTCACAAGAAAGATGTTCCAGGCCCCTAATCATCTTTATAGCCCTCTGCTGTACCCTCTCCAGCAGTTCCCTGTCCTTCCTGAACTGGGGCGCTCAGAACTGGACACAGGACTCCAGGTGCGGCCTCAGCAGGGTAGAGTCGAGGGGGAGGATAACCTCCCGCGACCTGCTTGCCACACACCTCTTGATGCACCCCAGGATGCCATTGGCCTTCTTGGCCATAAGGGCACACTGCTGGCTCCTGGTCATCCTGTTGTCCACCAGGACTCCCAGGTCCCTTTCCACCGAGCAGCTTTCCAGCAGGTCAGCCCCTAACCTGTACTGATGCATGGGGTTATTCCTCCCCACGTGCAGTACCTTACGCTTGCCCTTGT
>VYXH01005062.1:93635-125459 GCA_013397275.1 Burhinus bistriatus | reverse complement strand
TTTTTTTTTTTTTAGCAATTGTGTTTCCCAGCTCTACTGTGAACCATAAGAGGAATTTTTATGGAAGGCCTAGGTTTTTAAGTATGTGCAGAATGTTCTTTCAGTGCTGACACTATTGCACTTAGAGAAAACACAGAAGCAATGGACACATTCTTAAAGTCACAATCTCTTGGGGATTTTGTCTGATGCTGCGTGTGACAAGTGATTAGAGCTCCCCCACAGAGCTGGAGCCCTGCTTTCAGTTTTACCTACAAGGCATTTCAGCTTCAGCTCCCCATTGTCAAGATACACTGCTCAAAAGAACAGGGAGATGAAGGAATGCCTGTCCTCCTATCCAGTACTTTGTTTCAGGCTGTTTACACGTATTATATTAGTCAGTTATCGAATAAAAACCACAGTTTAGGGACGGCTCATTTCTCTTTCAAAGGGCAGTGATTTGGTCAACAGTCAGTAGTGTCAGGAACCCTCTTGTATGACTCCTGTAGTGAAATACGTTGCATGATTCTAGGTGAAATAGCAGGTTATTATCCACACAAGATGCAGAAGAAGTCATTGTAAGGGTCTTTAACATGCTAACTGGCACATTTCCTCAAGTGAGTGATAGGAATGTGACCATTGTCAAATTAAGGAGATTACTGAATTAGCAGTCTTGCTTCCTGGCTTTGTTATTCTTATGATACTGCTATGTAGATGATGAACAGCATCACCACTGTGGCTGAAATAACCAGAGACCTCATTAGCACCTGTCCTTATGTAAAGACTCACTGTCTGGAATGTCAAATGGGCAGAAATGATTAATCTGAAGCCACAACTGTGGCATATATGTCAAAGTCCTACTGAAATTCAGGTTCCTAACCTCCGCGGGAGGTTAGACAAGGTGGTCAGTGCTTCCTGCTATGTAGCTCCAGAAAGTTGCCTGGGAAGAGAAGGATCAAATGACCTTCTAGATATGACCAGTTTCCATGTAACTTTCATAGAAGAAGGAGATTCAAGATTTCAGATACCCTGAATTGCTCTTTGAAGACAAAGGCATCTCTTCATTGGTTGCACAGGTGTCACGTGAGTTCAGGTTGAGATCTCCAAGAGGGTCTGCCAGGACACTATGCCAGCCTGTTTAGGCATTGCTGTTCCTAAACTGAATGACCAAATTTAGCAGTGAAGAAGAGAAGACAGCTGCTACAGCTGTTCACAGAGATCTGTTCTATTTTGGAAGTACAAATTGGATTCCCTGCACACCTTGTGGCTCTTGGTAACATGACCTTAGGGAGGAAGAAACTTAAATATCAAGCTCTTTCATTAAGTTTGGTACTCAGCATTTTTAATGGCCAATGGTGGGCTCTCTTGGGGAGTTGCCATAGCTCAGTAATCAAGTGCTCCAAAAACTGGAAATGCAACATTGTGGCTAGGGTTAATTTGGACATCATTAATTTCTAACAAAACATCACATAATTCCTAGTTCTATAATTAATATTTAGACACTGTGGCTATTTCAGTAAAAATTCCCGTAAAGTATCTTCTTGAGACACTAAAACAAAAAGAAGCATGTTTGTTGCCTAAAACTCTAAACTTTAAAATCTTGTGTTTGGTATAGGAGACATAAAGACCCATCCACCTCTACAGGTTATTAAACCTTTTTGGTCCATGTGGCTTACTGGAAGGTTACTGACATAAAGTTATCTGACTTTTTTGTATTTGTATGAAAACATTTGAACAAGAGCAATAATAAATCAATTGTAACTATCACCAATGAGAAGACATTGTTCATATTTAAGTAAAAATAAACAACACAGCAATATAATCAAGATCAAATTAGCTAATTAACAATTTAGCCTCAGTAATTGGAACAGTGTTTAAGCAAAAATAATTTATACCAAAAATAAATAATCTTTATGAGTGCTGAAAAGAATGATCTTCATTAGATTATAAACCAAACTAATTGACTTTTCTCAAGTTAATTAAGCATTTTACCTAAATGTTTTTAATTCTGTTACTGAATCCACACTATTACTTAATGACGAAATTGCAGCTTAGAACCAATTATGATCCTTTTTTTTTAGACTGTTACCCAGCGGCTGTTCCCCTACTTCCATGAACCAAGATACAGGGTTTATAGGAGACTATTCTCTATAAATATCCAAGTTTACTTGTTTTCTATCAAAAGTTATGGATGGTAATTTCAGGTGTCTTCCACAGAATGTATTTTGGTTTGTATTTTAATGAAACTGTTGGAATTAGGGAACATTTCTTTCATAACTCTGCCTGCACTGGCTCTTAAAGATGCAGTCGCAGACCAAGGTACACAGCCATATTTTCACACCTTCAAATACAAAGTCTGATGTGTCTCTCACTTAGCAAGATAAAAGAGAAAAACCTGGAAAATAAAATATTGGGTAATTATGACGTTTTCAAAATGTTTTCAGCCACTGCAGTTTCTCTGGACTTCGAATAGAAGTTGTGGTGCGAGCAGAAAACAATGGTTTTTTTCTTTACAGATCCCTTTCAGGGGCTGAAAAAGACTGGTGAAATTCCAGCATGGAAGTAATAAGCGTGATTCTTTTTTTCATTTTCTTTTGTGGAGACTACAGATTCTAGAATACAGATTGTTGACTTACCTAAGGAGAGGATCCTTCTTGATCTTCTTCGGTTTTACGGTTCACAGACATTGATTTAGTCACTTTGTGATATCTTTCTGTGAGGTGTAAAGTCCTCTAAATGACATTAATTAGTGTTGTGTGTATTGATTGAGTCAGCATTAGTAACCAACATTTTGAAAAGGTTTTATTTAAATCTGCAAGGTGCAAAAAATATTTCAAAATATAAGGTTTCATAAGGTGATTTTTTGAGGATACTCAAAATCACCCAAAGCGTGTTCAAGCTCTTTAGGTTATATGGAAAGGTAGAATAAACTAAACATAGATAGTTGTGCTGGGGAGTGGAACTTCGTGACAACCAGCTATTCCGCATTTACTCATTAAAAAATTAAAAATAGGTTTAACTTACAAACGAATTTCTCCAGCTTCTTTTTTATTTAAAAATAAAACAGGTTCAAATGCAAAGTGTAAAGCAAGCCAATTTTTTTTCTGAAGGCTTTTTTATATAACCACAAGCAACATTCCAGTTCCATTGTTATCCCTATTGCTATCAATAGAAAAGCATTTTTTCTTATTTTTGCCTTTTCAGGTAGCCAGTGTACAGTGAAATTGTTCCCTATTCGGAATCATAGTCTTATTTTTTTCCTGTTTGTGAATAACAAATTGCTGAGATTGCCTACATAAATTCATACATATCCTCATAATTTGTGTATACACTATGACAAGCCAAAGAAATTCTTTGAAATTCTCTTCTGAGAAAAGAGTCCACATCACTTCTTTTAAAATCTAATTATTACAGTAGAGGAGGTAAGACTATAGCAACTTGTGAGAACAAATCTGCAATTTTCAATTGTATTTTGTGAAGTTTATGAAACAATGAAGAACAAGTGGTTATGAGTGGGTGTGTTATTCAAAATCAGACACAATTTTAATTACATGTGATTTAACTGAAAGCGTATAATACCAACGTGTAGAAAAAATATGTTTCAAAGGATGTGTTGGTTCAGCCAGGTGATCAAAATGCAGACTGTCACACGTTGCCAATGGCCAAATTACTGTGACATGCAAGATGGCTTATCCTGACTTATGGATGTGAAATAAGAAAAGATGATTATTAGCAAAGATCCAAATAGCTGAGAGATGCAAAATGGACAGCTTGTCATATTGATGGAGCCTAATGAGTTTATAGTTGAATAGGATAAAGATTATAATGAGAGTCAAGCTCAGAGTGCATAAAGCTGTGTAGTAACAAGAAAGATAATGACTGCTATAACAACACATGGGCTTCCACCATATATTGTCCGTCTTCCACTTTGCAGAACATCTGCTGAAGAAGCAGTCTGGCCTTAAGAGACGAAGACTTTAGCAATTTTCTAATGTATTAGAGCTTGGAGTAGGAATAATTATGAACTATATTCTTTTCACCAGAGACACGGTTTTCCTATTTCAAAGCATATAAATATAATTGGGTTACCGCAGCTGACTGAATTAAGATATCTCAGTTGAGCTGTAGCAACTGACTGGCTGAGCACTTAGCACACTACAAATGCAACGTTGGACACTACCTTAAGCCGCTTTCATGGCAGGAGGATGTAGAGGTAGTTATTGCAGGAAGGTTAAAAGGTACCTCTGGAAGCTGCATGTGCATGCAGTTATTTTTCCATATTGTCAGTGTTGCCATATATCATAAAGTTATCGAGTCTTTATTATTTTTCTAGTAGGTTTTCATTTTCTAGAGTTACTTGTTGCTTGCATAAGGATGTAGTATGTTCTGCTGCATAAGGGAAACAAGCAGAATTTAGCAGCAGTATTTTAAGATAACCTATTTTAAAGGATGAGGGAATGTTAAAAGCAAGCTCTAGGTATTGTATGGCACACAAAAAATGTTTCTCATCCAGGTATAACTGCTTATATGTCTGGTAACTACAGATGGGGAAAACAAGCAAAAAGATCATCTCTTAAGCTTGAAATGCCAAAAAATCCTCAATGAAAAACACATTGGCCATATCAGGCCATATCATACGTAGATACATTAATTGGATAGAAAGATTGAGGTTATATCACCAGTAAGTGTTTGAACTGAATACAAAAGCCGGACTTCTTAGCTTTCTACCTAAAAAGGGAAATTAAGCCCTCTTGAGTTTTCTGCCTTTTAGAGGACCCTACTGAATTCTAATACCTTCCTTTTCTCAGATATAATCAACTTTCCTGACTCTTATATCTGCATATAAAGTTCTTCATTCTCTCTCTTCTTTGCAGAGGACTTTCCAGAAGGTCTATTTAAGACACAAACAACTGTAGCAGAGTTTGTGAAATTAACTGTCAAAATGAAGAGCAGTAACCTGCTAGAAGCAGGATATGTTTATTTAGAGTTTCCAAAGTAACCCAGAGATGAAGTAGCTGAATTGCTAACACTGATATCTAACCTTCAATTTAAAACTGTTTCACTGAAGCCTGGCGGGTGGCAAACATAATACCAGTTAAAAAAATAAACTGGAGGACATCTGCAGAGTTACTGGCCTGTAAATCTGGTGTCTACAGTGAGTAAATTAGGAGAAACTATTGGTGTACATGTGAATAGATATACTTTACCTTGGAAAAGTCAGTGTAACTTTTGCAAAGGGAACTACTGTCTTGAAAATTTATTGGAGATCTTTGAAGGGGTCAGCAGACATGGATAAAGCTGATCTGATTGATATAATCTATTTGGATTTAGATATTAAGCAGCCACACATAACATATAAAAAGGTCATTACTTGGATAAATAATTGGTTACAAGACAAGCAACAGAAAGTGGGAGTAAATAATCAGTTCTCCCAGTGAAGGGAGGTCAGCAGTGGAATTCCACAGGGATATGTGCAGGGGATTGTTCTGCTTAATATGGTTATCAGTGACCTGCATAACGGGGTGAGCAGTGATGTAAGAAAGCTGGATGATGATAGTAAATTATTCAGGGTAGCATGAGATCTGACCGCAAAAAATTGCAGAAGGGTTGTATAAGACAAATGAAAGAGAAAAAAAAAAAAATAGGCAGATGAAATTCAGCATAGCTAAATGTAAGATGATGAGAAGGAGAAAAGACAATCCTTTCATATAGAAGCGAAGTGCACTGAGAAACTGTTGCCACTCAGAAGCAAGCTTTTATTGCTGAGAAAGATATTTCCACTGAAATGTCAGCTGATGCTCAGTAGCCATCATAAAGCAAACATTAGGCTTTATTAAGAAAGTAATAGAGAACAAAAAAGAGATCACTGTTCCACTGTGTAAAGTCATGGGTACACCTGTATTCTAGAATATTCTATGCAGTCCTGAGCCTCTCATCTCAAATGCATGTAGTAGAACTAAAAAAAGTACAGAGAAAGGTGGCAAGAATGAGCAAAGGTCTGTAACAGCTTTCATACAGGGAAGCCTTGTGTAAGCTAAGATTCTTCTGTCTGGAAGAGAGATGACATGGGGGAAGGATGTGTTAGAAATTCTAAAAATTTTGAGTGACATGAAGAGGGTGGGTGGAGATTAAATTGTTCACAGTCTCTTCTAGTTGAAGAACAAGGAAGGGTCAAATGAAACTCACAGAACCCACCTCTATTTTCTTCAAGACAAGTGAGAGGTGATAGTTGCTCTTACAAGACAGGAGACATGAGCAAGTTCTTGTTGAAATCTATTTTGCATGCTAAAAATTTCCATAGACTCAAGGGGAGACTGGACAAATTTATGCAGAAGAAGTCTGTTGCGGCTTACCAAACACATAAGCCCCTCATCTGGCTCAGCAAGTCTCTGAAGTGGAACTAGCTGGAGAACAGGAAAATGATAAATAGAAATATAGATTGCCACCCTTCTAGTTTGTATTGTGTCCTCCAGACTTGTCCCGTTGTTAGAATCAGGTTACTGGAGTACCCCAGTTGGTCTGATCTAACGCAAGTATTCTTACATTCATATATTCCCTTTCAACCACGATTCCTTATCAGGATACCAATTGTCACATTCCAAAGCTGAATTTCAATGCATGCCAAAATGCAGGCAATGCAGTGGATTTAGGAGCTGAGACTTAAGCATGAATTAAGGAATAAACTAATATGATAATATGCATATATATCCAGTGTCATGCCCATTAAAGCTAGGTCAAGTGCATACAGAGATGTAGAACTTTTTTATGTTTCATCCCACACTTCTGTTCTCCTATTTATAAAAGCTTGCTATGGGCTTAAAAAAGGACAAACATGCAGTTGAAGAGACAGTCTGCAGATGGAAGGAGGACGATCAGTGGTATGCAGCAAGAGTAAAACTATGTAGACACATATACAAAGAATTATCCATCTGCCTGTTTGGCTCCTGGTAAACCCCAAGCACTTGTGACTGTACGTAGGCAGCTATTATGAGCTGTGATAATGACAACTACATATGTGCTTTGGAGATCACGAATGTGAAACTTCATTGCAACTATGTTTTCCTGGGTTTTTGAATATTTAGACTCCTTTTCTTGTCATTACAACCCACCAAATAGAAATAAAAGCGCTGGAATATGCATGGCTTAAAACACCTTAATAAAAATATAAGTATCTTAAAACATAAAATGAATGTGGTGATCACATTTTTTTTCTTGTTTTGCTTTTATCAGATTTCTAATTGTTGTTATGTACTTTTGGCAGACTAGCATATATGGTACCTTCTATCCATCACCAGCTTAAACTATGTTACATTATCTAACCCAAATGCTGTTCTGGAAAACCTTCATACTACTATTATTAATGTTTTGTATTTGTTTATCAAAGATTATTATTAATCTCTGATACTGTCCTACTGTCCTTCCTAGAAAGTGCTCATATGTCTGTGTACCTTACGCATATAAGGTAGCTTGTGGTAAAAGCTGCAATGTGACCTTAAACAAGAGAATTATTACAACATTAATTATTAAAGACTCCAAGAATAGTCTTGAAGTTAAACAACAGGACTTGAGACACAGGTGGTAGGAGGTTTGTTGCTGGCTCTGCTACTTACATCATAGCTATGAAATTTATGTTCTTTTTTCCATGTATGTACAAGAACAACAATTAAATTTTCTAAACCAAAGCAATGTAAGAAATTCTAGTTACTAATTTTTTGTAAAATGATTAGAAAATCTTCAGAGGAACAACAGATTTTTAACAAATTTCTTGATGTATGAAGTATATTTTCTTATTGTAATTCACCCATATAGTTTCAGCCAAAAGACTAAAACTATGGGGGACAGTAGAGATTATAATTTGCAGCTACAATTTTGAAATGTTGTCACTGTAATATTTCTGTGTATGGAGGTAGTTTCTGCTAGTAAATTAGTTGGGGACAAAGCACACTATCCATACAGTGGGGTTATTTTAAGAATAATAAGTACTTCGAACTAGCAGTTTTTTTCATTCTATCTAGTGATGCAAGGAAGCACTTTAAAGCAACCAGGAGAAAGGGCTCTGTGAAAAAGAAAGTGCCACTGACCTGTCATTAAAGGGATTTATGAGAGCTGTGTCTGAGTACCTACCTAAGACTATCCCAGAAGAAGGCTCAGAAATTGTTATTGAAGAGTTATGTAGCTGATGCTTACAATAGCTGTAACATACCAGGATGATTGAAGTGTTTTCTGTTCTAATTTATTTTTTTAAAATAGCCAGTGAATCAAACGCTAAAGTAAAGAAAGAAGATTCTACTTAAGTTCCCTGTACAGCAAGAACTTGGGTAGTGAGGTGTCTAAATATCTGTGATATTTTATGACCTCCAAATGGTAAAATAGGGTTCTTGTGGTTTGGTTGGATTTTTGGTTTTTTTTGATGTTGGGTTTGGTTTGGGATTTTTTCTGTTCTGGAGTGGTTTTGTATTTTGGTTTTTTTTGGTTTTTTTTTTTTTTTCCCCTACAAGAGGAAAATATTACCCAGGGAACGATTAAGGACGGAGACACAGAAAAAAATGAGGAGAAATCTCATCTCCATTAAGATCTGTAATATTCCTACTTGACGGTCAAACAGATAATTTGTAATGTCCATACCATTACTGTAAACACAAGAAACAAAATTTCTACAGCACAACACACATACACACACACATATGTATCTGTACGTATGTGCATATATACACACACAGACATATATTGTATTTATATGTTTAGGACATCATCCAAAGCTCCCTGGTGTCACTGGAAAAAAATCCATACACATATTTATATGTTTTTATACACATGTATATTTCTTTAGTAATTAACACACAGAAGGTGTTGATAGAGAAGGAAAACTAAGAAAGCTTGGGAAAGTGAGGAGGGAAAGGATAAAACCTATTCAACGATAACAACTAGAAATAGGATGGTTCAGTGGCTCTTGATTTAATATTTCTGGACAACTCCCCACTGGAAATCAAGAATAAGAAATCAGTGATATGTGCTTTGTTCATCTCCTCATCAATGTGCTGAGCATGAAAATAGGATATAATTTAATGAAACAAACAGCTCACCCTATGAGATGATTACGTGATGTGCACATGGAGTACTTATTCTTATTTTAACATAAAGGACTGAATATGGAAACAATAAAAACACATCTGTTACTGAACCTTATCTTTTTTAGTACGTTTTTTTTCTTCTTATGGATTTCTGTCTTGTATTTGAAATTTCATAGTTGCAGCACGCATTTCCACTCAGTCCACAGCAGTAAATAACAGTTCGCTGCAATTTTCTCTAGTTCTATCATTCCAATCCCAAAAGAGTTAGGTCCACTAAAGAATGAGATCTTTTGTGGGTTAGTTTTTAAAAGAAGCAGGAAAAACGATTATTTTTTTCTGATGTGGCAGAAGCAATATATGGCAGAAAGTATTCTGGGGCTGTATTCTTGATACAATTTGCTAATAGGATAATAATGACTAAGGCTATTTAATCAGATAGATTGCTTAGTTGTCCAGGAGGAAAGAATCAAGTGGTCTTGTGAATGAAAATGTCTTAAATCTTGTTAAAGAGCTGATAATTTTCTATTAGCAAAAGTTCTATTTGAAGAGGCAGTCTGCAAACAGGTGGGAACTGGGAGTGAAATGTCAACCATGTGGCTGCGTGGCAATAAATGCTTTATATACCTGCCCAGTGCTGAGGTCAGGGCTCCCTGATCTGTCCTCATCAGTGATTCCCTTACATACTTTGCCCTCACGTGAAAATAGCAGATAAATAAAAAATCTGAACAACTTTTTACATAATTCTGCTACATTTTTAGTGTCAGGGCCTTAAGTTGTTATTTAAACTTCTGTAGGTATCCTCTGAAGGGCAATGACAAAGAAAAGTGAGTAATGAGATATCCATAATCAGCCTTCTGACATTCTCTCATCATTACTTGGTCCTGCCTACTTTTGTGGTGCTTTGGATTAGTGAAGTGTAGATGAAGTTCAATCTATTCACCTAGTGTACGATACCTTGTTCCCCTATACTAACTGCGGTGCTTTTTAGACATCTTCAAAAGCTCATCAGTGTCACTTGAAAAAATGTGATAAATTCACCCTGCAAGGATCTGGCCTATGGTAGACACATCTATCTGTGTGCTGAAATTGCACACTACCAAGTTGATCCAGCCCTCGGTATATTTATTTGCAAATGGTGCAACTTTTACAACGCAATATTGAGCCTTGGGTGCTTGAGATGGAGACTTTCTATGACTGGGTATTAAGCATGCGTGTGTGTGTCTGCACTTAAGTCCTGGCTATTTATGTTTTGAGAAAATCTGTGTTTTATAGATGCAACAACTACATATATCATACACAGACTCAAACAATAGGAAGACAACACACTTGCAGGTCTTCACTGTGCAGAAAAGATAGTTTAGCTGGTTTAAAAATAGGCAGAAAAAATAATCAGGAAAAAGGGAAGACTATTATAGCATGTGTGGGTAGATTGCTAACATCAGAGAAAAATCACTCCCCAATTTGATATGTTTATTGTCATGACCTTTAGATGACAAGTTCTCACTTGGCCTTGATGCTGTTCTGGAAAACACACCACTAATTAACAAAAAAAACAAAACACAAAACCTAAACCCACAATGAAAGAAACTCTTCCCTATAAGAAAAACAAAAAGAGGGGGAAGAGGTGACATATCTTTCTTAGAGTAAAGCTCATCTTCATTAGTGAACCAAGAAATGCATGTATGCTTTCTTCTGTTCGCTGTTGCTTAGAAATAAAGAGCAGTGGTATAAAGCTCTAGTGCCATTACAGTCAATTTACAATAGCCTATTCGCACCAGCTGAGGAAGTGGCTTATAATGTTGTTTAAATATGATGACAGCCCAGAAAATTTTCTGATGAATGAATCACCCAGTTGTGGAACCAAAATTCATTCCTGACCCACTATGGCTACTACATTTATATTATAAAGAAGGTCATGGTTGTTTTTATGTTCAATATGGTACCCTGAGGATTTAATTAAATGGGATTTAAAATTATGAATACCAAAGCCAGACAGGTCATATTGGATAATCCAGTTTTATTTTACAGTAATTGGTTACACAAGTTATTATTATATTATTTAGAACACCCTGATTCTCAGTGGAAGTCCTTGTGCATTTAATTAACCATGAGTACAAAATCACTTTAACAAACTGAAGCCATTAAGCCCTCCTTATATATTCTTTTCAAATGGAAATTGACAACAACATTTTCATTTAAATTCTTAGAATTTTGTAGTTTTTAAATGAAGAAGTGAGGTAAATAATGCTGGGTTAATTACTGTTTTAGCTATTGTTTCTAATTACTAGTTTTAGGTAGATATTTCATATTTGGATTTTGATCTGAGGTTTTCGTAACTTAATTTTCACATGTTCTGACTTTACAGGTAGCTTGACCTCCACTTTGTTAAAGTTTGCCGAACTTAAAGTTTCTAATCACAAGAGATGCTGGCTACTGTTTCTGTGTCTTTGCTGAGATCTACAGATTTTGACGGATTTATAAAAAAAGGTGAAAGACTGGCGATGGTAAATTTTAAAGGACAAGAGGAGATTTAATCTTTACTTAACTGAAAGACCAGAAGGCCAGCTTATTAGTGTGTACCTCAGCATGATGGTCAAGCGTGATGAAGCATTCGGTAACTTCTTCTGGACCAGGCCAATCTTTTTGTTGCTTTTGTTTAGTTTTTTGAGATGCTGGTGACTACGGTTTTCAGTACCAGTCCGTGGCAAACAGGATATTCAGGCTGTAACATCAAGGCAGCCCAAACTCACAGACTTGTCTGAGAGTACAGGGTAGGTCAGTGACAAACCCACAGCAAGAGTTCACATCCCTGCCGGTCTGTGATCCATATGGATATAGACAGCTGATAGCAATATCAGTGAGGAGTTTCTTTTCAGTCCTTCTTTTCACTTACTGCATTCTGCTTCAGCCTGTTTGGCTATGAAAAGTTATTTATCTGGGTTACCATCAAGAACGTGGTACAATGGAAGTGCTCTCTGGCACATCATAATGTGCAATATTAAATAGTGTTTACTCACATGTTCATTCACATCTCAGGTCTGGGCAATTGTGAAATATAAGTGTAGTCAAACCTAAATTCATTAGGGACCATAAAAGACAGGTTGCTATTTGTTCTGTTTGGTTAATTGTTCCATACGACTGAGAAATAGATGAGAATTTACTGGAGTCTTTTGATATTCAGCGTTGCTGTGTCACAGTACATTGAGAATAATGAATAGGACATTCACTTTGGAGCGAAGAACATTCGTTTTCTTACCCAGGAAACGAGGAAGCCAGCTGGAGAGGAGAAAATTGCCAGGTAGATTGTCGACATAAAGGCAAAGGTAACATGCTGACAATAACCAAGGGAAATATGAAGATAATAACAGAGGATGATAATGACCCAGCTGAGGAGAAGAGGGGGGTCTGGAAGATCAAGTGATCCCAAGCTGTGCACAGCAATTATGCAGATGGAGGGGCACCTCTGCTCCTGCAGAAAGGAGCTGGTTTATTTCTCATGTAGCAGAATGTGTTAACTCCAGCCTCGTACTAAATAAGATCAGGCCTTGCTTTCTTCCTATTATCAGGAGTACGTATTTCTTGACAGATTTCCACACTGCTGCCTTGTTATTGTGGATGTATCATTATTTATCCCACTTTGTCCTCCCTCCCCCTTCCCCTTGGCTGTGGGGCTCTGCAAGTTGTGGGCAACTGTCATGTCAGGTACGTATGAATCTGTCAGATGCACAATGAGGAAAGATGGAGCGATCACTTCTCGCTGCCCTGTTTATTCTGTTTTCTGTCTTCGGCAGGCCTGTTCGCAGTGAGACGCTTTCCAGAGCGCTTCCCATCAAGGATCCCAGGAGGAGCGAGGGTAGCTGCGGTAGATGTACTGCTGCCCGGCAATGACAGAAACCTTGGATAATCTCCCTGCTTCCAGCAGCTCATCCTGGAGTACCTTTCCTCTGTAACACACCTAATCCTTGCAGCCTGTCCCAGCTCCTCGTAGCCATCTGCCATCACTGGCAGGTGAGATGCAAGGAAGAGGACATGAGGAGGCGGAGAAGAGGAAAGTCAGGGTGGGGGGATGTCCGGGAAGAGGTCCCAGCAGTGCCAAGAGGAATGTGGAGCATTTTGTCCTGCCTTAGAAAGCAGCTTGCTTTTAACAAGTGTTGTTTACCACTTTTCTAATTCTCCAGCAGCGGCAGCTACACAAACATTTTTGTCCATTTCTTTTCCAAGCCATAGCAATTTACTTAAGAACAGTTTTGAAATGGGAAATTTTCCACACTGTATTTGTTCTTCATCTTCTTCTATTTTTTTCTGCTTCTACTTCTTTTCTTCCTCTATGCTTTCTTAGTATTTTTTTGTTTGTTTCTCTGGGTTTGGTTTTTTTTTTTTGTTTGTTTTTTGTTTTTTTTTTTAAAAAAAAAAAGTAACCTACTGGGACCAGGATTTGCACTCAAGATATTTTCTGGGCTAGGCTTAGATCAGTGTCCTGACTCGAACTTGAGTGACTCATAACCTCTTGTGACTTATTAAAGCTTGCCTTTGGAGAGAAAAAAAAATTCTTTTAAATGTGATAAAAGTCATTAGGCATTATACTGTATATTTATGAAGGTGACTCACACAATATTTTGAACCTCAGAAACAGCAAGTGTATCACAGTATGCAGAAGCTGAAATAATACAGCAAGTGCTTTTACTAATTACTGCCCTAAAAAGACAGACCTGATGTCAGACCAGTGCCTTGCTTACACATGCACTACAAAGATCTGCTTTTGCCAGCAACTATTCATTTGGGTTTTTTTCAAACTGTAAAACCATCTCCTTCCCCCAGACAAAATTTGCATTGGAGAAAGGACACAAGTATTCTCCCAGACCAATTTTCCATTGTTGGTTACTCACTAGTGGAGTTACAGAAACGATGAGGAACTGTGACTAGTTAGCCAAAGATTTTCATTACCATGTTCTGTTTTCACTAGAAGTCTGGGGAAAATTTAGGTCATTGACTTTGTAATGATAAGTCTATCTCCTCTCACACAACTCCTGCCTGTCAGAAAGGATGATTCAGGAGTGGTAGGCTCTGCTCAGAACCCCTGATGTACTGAGAAAGATAACCAGAGGAGCAGCAGCACGGGAATGGTCACAGAGCACAGACACTGTAAATATTTTTGAATGGAACTCTTGTTTATTGCTTTTTCTTTCCCTTTCTTATAGCTTAAGCACAGAAATTAAGGGTATGCAACAATTTTCTGATTACTATGATGGATCCTTTATCTCAGGTATTGCAAGTACTTAATATTTAATGCAGAGTTCTGTCCACGGCTCTCCCTACCAACCCATGTTATTTATATAATCTGGTTATAGAAATTGTGTCAGCACCATGCCTTTTTGTCATGTTAAGCTCTCTAATAGTGAGAGCTTATTAACTTGTGCTTTATTAGATTCTGTGCCTTTGCAACCAAGTCATTAGACACAACCATTATCCTAGTCTCCTTTCGTTTCTGTCTTAAGATCCATCTTCACCATGATACCCATGCTTAATGAGAGTGCTTAAGTAGACAGGCTGTAAGTGATTCATTTGTATCTCTTGTCCACTTGTTTTATGGAATAAAAAAAAAATCTTTAAAGCCTCCAGCTGAATGCTCAGCCAATAGTTTTTGCAATCTTGTGTTCCAATTAGTTGCCTTCAGGTTCAGCATCCTTCTTCCACACTGCTTTCTACAAACCCTGATGTGCGTTGCTGTTGTCTCGATCGTAGCGTTTTTGAGGCAAGGAATGTTTCCTGTTTATGTTCATACAATAATCAGCACAGTGAGGGCTCTGAACTAATTGGGGCCTCTGGCTGCTACTTGTTTACTACTAATATACATTATATATACAGCCAAACAGTTTGGAGAGGTTAGTGAGGAGATTCTGTTTTTTCATTGTTGCTTATTTTTGCCACTACTGCATAGTTGGTTTATATTACCTTCATTAACAGGGAAACACAACGCTCAGTTCAGCTTTAAGATGTGGCAAGTACTTACTTTTGGAGGAGAACTGCATATCCAGACACAGGTAGTTCAGATTTTGTTCAAAAAAGGTGACACGTGTGGAACCTTATGTAGACATTCAAATTTTCTTCAGTAAAATCAATAAATGTACTTAATGTACTTCCTGGAAAATTGATTATTTTTTTTTCTTTTCTTCATTTTTACCTTTAAAAATAGAAATTTTTACAGATTTTTGCTAATATTCTGATCTCACTCTGGTATCACACTGAAATGTTCATTAACTTGAAGAGATTTACAAGGGCTGTATTCTGATACAAGTGAAAAGAGGCAGCCTCTGACTTAAAAATAGTTCTTGAATTGGTCTTACTCTGTTTCTATTCTATCTGACAGTCTTCACCGAGACTCTTCAACTTAGTCTGGCAGGTTAGACTACACCAATAAAACCCTCTCAGAGGGCAAGGGGAAAAGGGTCTAATGTGTGTGTAACAGCATGCTTTTCTACCAATGATTTTGTGCGCTCGGTCCTGGTTAAGAAATCATTCACGACCATAGCAATGCTCCTGGAAATTAGTAAAATCTATTGGTACATGAAATCCTACTTTAGAAGTTGTGCCTTACAGATATTAAAAATGAATCTGTCGTAGAACCATGAGTAGTGCTTTTTGCAAAGCATTTGTTTGATGTATAGTTCCTCCCTAGAGAGAAGAGTATCCAAGAATGAGTTCTGAGTAAATGAGTGCACTTGGCACATCTTAGAACAATGTCAAAGCTTTGCTGGCTCCAAGGGGGAGTTTTGCTTTGACAAACTGAGTTCCAATGTCTTTTGCTTACGGTGGATTCAGGGAATTTGGAAATATATGAAAAAAATATATCAGTGCAATGATACTTACCATGAGCAGAAGGCATTAGTTAGCAGGCAATGGAGAAAGAACAAACAAGCTCTTGTTACAGTTTTCTTAGAAATTTGCTTTTTTTTTTTTTTTTTCACTTGAATATATGTATCCCTCAATCTCTCCAGTAACCAAAGAAAAATACTCCAGTTGAACTTTGTCGATACAGAATCATCCTGAAGTGTATTTTCAGCGGGAACTGTGTTATTATTTATATTTGTTGTGTGGATGCAGGATGCTCTGCCTAAGGTGCATTCACGATGGGGAGAGACAGCTCTGACAGCCCACTTTCAAGTCCTGCAACTTTCAAGCGGAATCAGTCCATATTTTGCTCTGAGGTACCTTCCATTAGGTCAACCAAAGTAAACACTGCTTGGGAGCTGCGTGTTTCCGGCTCACTGAAACACTAAATAGAAGCACCTGGTGGGTGGGTTGTTTAATGCAGGCATAATCGATCGCGGGGAGTGACGCATGGCCGAGCCTCATTGTGCTGGAGCTGGTTGTTAATTAAGCAGCCAGGCCGGGGGCTGTGGGCAGGTGTGCCTGTGTAGCTGACCTGCCTGGGGATTTCTCTCTCCGGAGTTGCCTAGTGATGCGACGCAGATGCTTGTACTCCCATGGCACTCCCAGCCTCTCCACGCCTCAGAAGACTTTCTGATGCTCTCAGAGTGCAACACAGGTCCACGGAGAGAGAAAACAACAAATAGCCCCAGGAAGATTGAGTGTCATTGCTCTCGGATGCAGGGAAGTTCTGTTTGTATGGACATAAGGTGCCAGTCCCAGCAGGTTCTGTTGCATAAAAATGTGCAGATTAAAAACCTTGACCCAAAGTGCTGAATGCCATCAGTCCCCATTGAGTTGCCTTCCTTGGCAAATGGCACCCTGGCATGGTGACCCATGGCATCTTGCAGAGTGTGACCAAAAGTGAGCATCTAACTAGGACCCATTACCAGAACTCCCCCAGTCCGGGCAGATTAGCTCCAGAACTAGGATCCAAACACTAACGAAGTGATGGTAGTGTTCCCTCAGAGAGTCAACCTGATAAGTAAAGGTGCTGGTGTGTTCCTGGGTTTATCTACTTTAAAAAACAAACAAACAAACAAACAAACAAAAAACAACAAAAAACTAGCCCTTGAGATAGAAGTGTGTAAGTTATCCTGGAAGAAAGGAACTCAGTTTTCTTCACCTAAATGTGTTCTAGTTCTTCTACTGTTTTACAGGACATGGGAACCACTGCAGAATCCTGTGGCTCTAACGCACAAGACCAGTTCCTCCAAAGGGTTCTTGTAAGCACCTGCTCTGCTCTGGAGAGTGTTTTGAAATCTGAGCACCTGGAAAAAACCTGCCATTGCAGCCTTTGTTCCCACCCGAGGGCCAGAAAGGTGCAGAAGTTAACAGGCACACCCCTGCAGTTAGCCACCTACCTTCAGCTAGATTTCTTTCTGAGCAGAATTTCTGAAATACCTTGTTCAGACGCTTGAATTGGTTAGAAGTTACATACTGAAGTGAGCAGCCACCCAAAATAGGCACATTACAGTCCTGAAGTTTTCACAGTCCTTTGATAAAGCTAGGTTATATGGCAGCATTACCTCAGTCCTGGTGGAACCGCCGGGAAATTCAAGGTCTAGTGGAGCAGCTGGATATTGCATTGTATCTCATATTGATGGAATTTGTGTTCATGGAAAGATTACACAGAAACAGGACTAGCACATGGGATTTGCTTATACTGCATCTAAGACTACAGTGGAGGCATCCCAAACCTAGCTGCCGCTGAGGCAGTCATAATATATTCTTCCAGTGTTTGATCATTGCAAACATATCTATGACTTTTTCTGAGCTATAAAATACATCTGCAATTGTTTTTACAGCAATGGTGCTTGGAGAGTATAACACATGTATTTTTTTTACGTTCTTGCATTTGAGTGAACTACCCAAGCAAATGAAAATCTTTGGAAGGAGTGGTTGATTTCTGTCACCCGACGATGAATCTCAAGTTGACTATTCAGAAGTGCATTGTAAGTCCTACCACACAAAGTCTAACTTCCTGCAGTATTTTCTTTTGTAAATATATTTTATTTACAAAAATATTTTATTTATAAAAATATTTATATTACAAAATATTTTATTTTGTAAAAATATTTTATTTATTATAAGCAATGTTAGCACTTTGGAAACATACGGAAGTTAGCTTTTATTTGCAAATTAGACACTACCAGTGTTAGTCTCTAAAATACTTGGCTAGCATTCACAAATGATTAAAGAATAAGCACTTACGAAGAAAGAGTCTGTTTGCTTTAGGGGAAGAAAACAGACCTTGTAAAACATCTTTCAAGAGAAAGTTGTTTTTCTTAGATACAAAAATGAACATAGAAGTCTGCTAGCAACCATAAACTGCAGACTATAAATGCAGTAGATTGGTCCAGATGTCAAACTCTAAAATGCAGTCTTGGGAGTCCTGCTTAGTAGCCACTTCATTTTAGACTCTGTGGACCTTTTATGTTTTCTTATTCTGCAATTTTTCATAAGCTCAGAATTAAACTTTTGCATGAAAATGGGAGTTATACTTCACCTGGGAGGTGTTCTGCTACAGAAGAAATCAGAAAAATTACATTTACTAGAGATACCTGAGTTGTAATAGACAATTTCTTTTCTGCATGTTGTATCTACTCCTAAAATATGTTTTCAAAAGTATTTTGCTGGTATAATGTCTGTGTCTGCATGAGCACTTTCCCATTCTAACCTGTATGCAAACATGAGCTTGCAAATGCAATTTTAAAAATATGTTTTTAATGCTGTACACTGATAATGTCATGTGACATTAATTTACTCCTGAAACATTTCCACTCAAAAAGAATATGCAGATATTTTCATTCTAGCTTACCCTTATTAAGTTGAATAGTTTGTTTATTACAGTTGGGAGAAGAAAAACAGATTGTAACATGGTATCAAAATGTTTTTCTGAATATCTGAAGGAAAGTGTTCATTTCTGCATGAAGTGCCTGCACACATCACTTATGGACTTGGATGTTGCTGAGGCATTGTATGCTTTTGTACTTCCTTGACTCGTTCTCCTTGATGTAAAGCCTGATACATTCAGTGTTTGTTCTGACTTTGGATTAGGTTCTTTTTCTTTTTGTTGTCTTTGTCTAGTCTTTAAAAACAGTGTACCCCTTCTCACCAGTTTCCCCCAGCTGAGCAGGTGCTGAAATGTTCAACTCCTGTAACTGCTGCTGTTGTTTCTGTTAATTAGGCCACAGAAAAATCTATTCCTTTTTTTTTTAACAGGAATGGGGCAGAATGATGCATTTGTTCTCAAGGGATATGCCCATTTTCTATGCATGAATGCTCTATCCAAAGCTTTGCCTACCACATGTGTCAAACACATTTGTCTCATCTAGTAGAATAATTAAATCACAGCAACTTGCACTGTAGAAACAATGAAGGTTTTTTTCCAGATTAGCTAACTTCTTTTCTTGAAGGAAAAGGTTACAAAAATTTTATATGTAGTAATTCTTACACACCGAAGACAGCAAGCATATATTATGATTAAGAAATTTTTAATTTGAATTTTAATTAGAGGATAAACCTTGTTGGCATCAAAGCCTTTGGATTTCTACTGGACACTGAACTTGAAATTTCCTTGAAGATACTTCATACATGTGTAACTTAAAATATTAATCAAATACCTATTTCAATCAGTTTTTAACTTCAGCACCCAAAGCTGCATAAACATATTCATGAAAGTGCTATAAGGAGCCATATGTACAGAAGTATTTGCAGGGTCAAGCTATTAGGTTATACAGTATTTTGGCCTCTGACAGACTGAAAATATAGTAGTTGGTTTCTGAAAGCACTGAAAATATCATTGTGCAGTTATCAAGCTTTTTTTTATATATTCTTCAATAATGAGTTTCATTATCATCTTGTTTTCTGTGGCATTTTCACTATGAAATGCAGTCTGTGCTGATAAATAGGTACTCACAATTTTGACACATTTAACTGTTAGGGGAGAAGCCTAAGAGCAGAGTCTCTTCCTCTAATATTTGAACTCCTGGATGTTAGTGATCATTGCAGTATTCTGCTGGGTCACTTTGGATTAGAGTCTGACATCTGGGAGAAAATAGGTAAGAGTCCCCAGAAAAGTTAAATGCAAATAGGAATGCCATCACATCAAATTCATGTTCCTTTACAAGTCTGAGATGATAGCAATAAAGAAGTGTGAGGTTCTCCATTAATTTAATTCTGCTAGTGCTAGAAAAATAGGGATACATAAGTTTGCAAATTTGTAGGTAGCAGGGAGAATTTTACTTTAATGCAGTTTCAGGGAATAGTTATATATAAACACCATATGATGCATTCATATTTCCTGCTGAAACTCAGATTGCTGACATCAGCAGTTGCTGGAATTGAAAATTGTACAGTAAAGGCTGCACTGCAACAGTGCAAAAGCACTGCAGCAGCGAGACAGAGGCATAAAGTCAGGAAAATACGAAGGATTCAGTTTGATGCCCCTAAAGTAGTGAAAACACTTCCACTGATCGCAAGTGAGTGCTAGAAAAGGGACTGAGAGAAAGATTTTGGGGTAAGGAGTAAGGGTAAGAAGAGAGAGAGCAAATATCAAACCACTGGGGTGAGGGTGTGAGCTCAGAACCTTCCCTGTCTCCAGTGGTTTACCTGTATGTGTGCGATTAAAAGAGTAATTTTTTTATTCAGATTTATAAATATTGGTTTATTTGTACATACATTTGAATCTAGACAGGGGGGATTTGCATCTTCCGTACATTCACTGCAAATGCAGACTCCTCTATTTTTTTATTTCATTTTTCCATTCTTGCCTTAGAATAAAATTAGTAAGGTCTAATTTTTCAGCTTCTGGTTATATTAGATAAGTGACAGGTAGCTACTTGTCTATTGATGAACATTAAGAAAAATAAAAACTCTGGATTCTAAGCCCAGGTTGGGCATAGCTGCTGAGCAGGATGGGTTCTTTTCTCTGTAGGGGAGACAGGCTGGTAAAGAATCTAATTTTGGGAGCTCTGCAAATTATTTATGTCCTCCGGCATATTTTATGCAGTTCCTGAGGTAGATGACTCAGTTTTAAGTCTGCTTGGAGACAGAGGTTTAATGTAGATGGCTCCTTGCTTCGTTAAGCAGCCTGCGATCCTACCTACCCATGTGAGAGGGTCTTTGGTGTGTTTGTGGTAGACTGTGGGAGACTGGAATAACGTACATACAAGGCAGCTGCAGAGCTAGTTCCACATCTTGATGTTTCCACATGAATTGCGCCCAAGAAAGCTTTGATGTTGTAGAAACTGGGGAAAAGGATTCTTGCCTAAAGATTTAATAATACCTAAATTCCTCGGCTGATGCACTGGACAGTTAATAAGTCATTTGGACATTAGTAGCATAGCTTTAATTTTTGCTCGGTGTTATGTAGCACATGCTGTATTCTAGGTAATATTGAAGGAACAGACGCTACAGAATATCCTTGACCCCATAAGCAAAAGTTTGAGAAATATAACTGTAATTGTCCCATGGTTATTTAAAAGCAAACTATGAAAAGTAAAGAAGCCTCAGGAAAATATTAGTTTTCTCAAAAAAAACCATGGAGTACTGAAAAATGTTTTCTGCAAATGGTAATATTTTGATGCAATATGTCAGGTATTCATTTTTCTAAAGAAAAATCACAATCGTTTGTGAAAGGTGTTTTTCACAGCTATGGCAATAAAACGTAAAACTCTCAGATCTTCAGTAGAAACTGGGCTGACCAAAATGTTTTACATATTCTATGTCCCTGTTTAAAAAAAAAAATATCAACCGATTGTATTTCTCTTTGTAATAGATTTTTATCTTTCTCTGCAACTGCCTGGAATTCTAGTTTCAGTTTGATTTGGTTTTGTTTGGCTTCCTAGAACACACAGCTGATGAAACATAAAAATAGTCAGTTTGACTTGAAAATGATATTGAGTTCACTGTTCACTGGAAGTTTTACACCTACCACACATCTGAGAAAATGTTTCCTTGTCTCTTTGGTTTACAGGGTTTTACCACATATTTCCATGCTGGTTGTGATCAGCAACCCCTTAACTTTGTTTTTAGATCAGAGAGAGCTCCAAGATACTTTGAGGAGTTCACAACCAGCTGAGAGATGGGAAAGGGCCTTGTTGCTGATGCTTTCAAAATATAAACTCACTTTGCATTTTTTCAAAATGTAAAAAGATTGTTATAGACACTGTAGCAAGGATACCTACTGGGGATAAGTTGAGCATTCATCTTTATTAATACAGTTATTAATACAGAATGATTGCAATTACTCTTTCTGAAAAGGTTTTATTTGGTTAATGTAATCCAGGAATAGGGTTGCCTAACAATGCCCTAGGGCTACTTTGAAATGATAGTTGTGCCCCAAAATGCATTATTCTTAAAGAAAAATTATCTCTGTGTATTTGTTTTATATTGGTGTAAATGAAGCATCTACTGAATAAATTCCAGCTGTTATTTTCCTAACACGATTAGGATTCCTTTCATGGAGGACTAAGGATAATCTCCATCCTTTAGTAGATGGGGTGGAAACATAGTGACAAAGGATGAGGAAAAGGCTGAGGTACTTAATGCCTTCTTTGCCTCAGTCTTTAACAAGAGCAGTTGCACTCTGTGTACCCGGTCCCCTGAGCTAGAAGACAGAGGCAGGGAGCAGAATGAAGCCCCCATAATCCAAGGGGAAATGGTGAGGGACCTGCTACACCACTTAGACATACACAACTCTATGGGTCTGGATGGGATCCACCCAAGGGTGCTGAAGGAGCTGGGGGAAGTGTTCACCAAGCCACTTTCCATCATTTATCAGCAGTGCTGGCTAACCGGGGAGGTCCCAGTTGATTGGAGGTTAGCAAATGATGCCCATCCACAAGAACAGCTGGAAGGAGGATCCGGGGAACTACAGGCCTGTCAGTCTGACCTCAGGACAAGGGAATATTGCAGAGCAGATCATCCTGAGTGCCATTATGGGGCACATACAGGACAACCAGGTGATCAGGCCCAGTCAGCATGGGTTCATGAAAGGCAGGTCCTGCTTGACTAACCCGATCTCCTTCTATGACAAGCTGACCCGCTTAGTGGATGAGGGAAAGGCTGTGGATGTTGTTTACCTGGAATTTAGTACAGCCTTCGACATGATTTCCCACAGCATTCTCCTGGAGAAACTGGCTGCTCATGGCTTGGATGGGCATATGCTTCTCTGGGTTAAAAACTGGCTGGAAGGCCGGGCCCAGAAAGTTGTGAATGGAGTTAAATGCAGTTGGCGGTTGGTCACAAGGGGTGTTCCGCAGGGCTTGGTATTGGGGCTGGTTCTGTTTGATATCTTTATCAGTGATCTGGACGAGGGGATCAAGTGCACCCTCAGTAAGTTTGCAGACGACACCAAGCTGGGCGGGAGTGTCGACCTGCTTGAGGGTAGGATGGCCCTACAGAGGGATCTGGACAGGCTGGATCAGTGGGCTGAAGCCAATGGTGTGAGGTTCAACAAGGCCAAGTGCTGGGTCCTGCACTTGGGTCACAACAACCCCAGGCAACGCTACAGGTTTTGGGAGAGTGGCTGTAAAGCTGCCTGGCAGAAGAGGACCTGGGTGTGTTGGTCAACAGTCAGCTGAATATGAGCCAGCAGTGTGCCCAGGTGGCCAAGAAGGCCAACAGCATCCTGGCTTGTATGAGGAATAGTGTAGCAAGCAGGACTAGGGCCCTGTACTCATCACTGGTGAGGCCCCGCCTCGAATAGCGTGTTCAGTTTTGGGTCCCTCACTACAAGGAAGACATTGAGGTGCTGGAGCGAGTCCAGAGAAGGGCAACAAAGCTGGTGAGGAGTCTAGAGAACAAATCTTATGAGGAATGGCTGAGGGAACTGGGGTTGTTTAGCCTGGAGAAAGGAAGGCTGAGGGGAGACCTTATCACTCTCTACAACTGCCTGAGAGAAAGTTGTAGAGAGGTGGGGGTTGATATCTTCTCCCAAATAACAAGCAATAGGACAAGAGTAAATGGCCTTGGGTGTCCAAGAGGGATGGAACCAAAATAGAATAGAAAATTTTCTGATTAACAGTGTGTTTATAGAAAGATTAAGTCTTAAAATCTGAGTCTTACAGCCGGAGGTCTTTTGGTAATATCTGTTGTGAAAAGTGAGGCAAAAGGGCTGAGAAGTTACAGAATAAGGAGTATCTGCTCCAAGGCAGGAGTTACATAGCGCAAACCCAATAATTTCTGCTCAAACTGGCATGCTAGAAATGGGCAGAATAATAGCACTTTTTGTCTCACAGAGGATAATATGAGAACTAAAAGGGTATAGATATTAAAGATTAAAAAGAGCTCACATACTAAGTTAATAACACGAAATTAAAATGGCTCCAAAATTACAATTGCGTTTTCTGGCAAATGTGAACTGGGGAGGTGATTGAGGGTATGGCAGTACCAGATCATGCTCCCAGTGACCAGTCCATACAGATAAAAATAAATCTAAGGCTAGAACTAGGCATTTTATTTATTAAGGTGTAAACATCCATGATTAGCCTAAAATAACCTGAGTGGCTCCTTTCAAACTTCTTTGTCTTAAACTATATGGTCCTGCCTTCACTAAGCATCCTGTACGGGTATATTTGGGTTTAAAGTGTTTTTTGTTACAGAGGTTGCATTTTGTTTTTTGGAAAACCTGTGGTCCTGAAAGGGAAAATGAAGAGTTGATCCAGAAGAAAGAACTGAAATTCAAAGGCAAAGTTGTCTGAGAAATGATCCTGTTATGAAATGATTGATATGTCTTGTTTGTATATCAGTAGTGTTAATGAAATCCATACAAAGCCCCAGTGTCCTTATACCCACATGTCCACTTGATAACATAAATATGAGCCCATTCAAGATCCAGCTTATTAGTGGTGTGACAAGCACCATGCAAATACAAGTGTAGGCTTCCAGAGAGGGGCTGCCCAATCAAGCTTGTGCCTGCCTGCGTGGCTAACATTCCTGTCACCCACCTTTATAGTATGTGTTTATGTGTGACCTGGTCACCTGAGGCTGTCCTTGCAATCAACAGGGAAAAACAGCAACTTTGAGGGTGAGATATAGTTGGTTGTTTATGACTAGAGGCATTACATTTTGGAGTGCCAATTTTTCATAAATCGAATCCAGGGTTCACTAAATCTATTTGGTCAGATGTGACCCATCACCCATGAGTGTCTAATTAGCTTTGGCTTTTACATACAGATAGCAAAAACTCGATCTCTGTCTAAGAAAACTGTCTGTCTAATTAGATAATGAAGGAAAATAATAGTTTGGTTACTTCCAACATATTTAAAACTTTTGCTAAATAAACAAGACCCGGGAGCATTGTGATTTTTATTTAAATCGTATTCTTCATAGCTGTTTTTTTCATCCAGCGTCTTCTGCTGGTATTGTCATGGAGACCAAGGCTGTTAATGTCATGCAATTCTATAATATATACAGAATGAGTATTGCATCTCATAATTCATAAGGCCAGGTTTATACAATGTCACAAGCCTTACCTCACAAAACAGAATTATAGCTGTACTTTGTTGTCAGCTTCAAACTTTGGACATTTACTGGGCATGTCACTGACTAAACTGAGCAAAAAGAATCAATGTTTAGGATTACTTATGCATATTCAATATTCATTTGTTTAGTAGAGAAAAAAGCACTCCGCTGCAGTGGGTTTATTTTGGTTGCAATAAAGAATACAGTTTGAGTAATCTCAGTGCACGGAACAGCAATGTAATTGACAGCTACATAATCAGTCTAAAGGGTGTTTGCTAGGATGGGTCAAATTCCTTTGGGAACCCAAATGAGATCTGTATGGCTTCTGCACTCAGTGTTTTGCTACTTTGCATCACAGAGCCTGACATCAATATTTTACATCAAGAGGAAAATGACAGAAACTCATGTTGCCAGTGTCCATCTGTGAAGTGTAGTCCAAATTTATATTTTTAATTAAAGCAAGAAGACACAGTTTTGACAGTCCAGCACTATCAAACACTTACATGTATAGAAGAGGCTGCTTTTGTGAGTAGCCCCTACAATTTCAATCAGACTGAACACAGATTCTAATACGGGTGAGCAATAGATGGTTGTATTATGGGAACTTGAGCTCTGGGCATGAATAGGGTGGTCTTGCATGTCTAGTTGTGGTGATTTAAGACAGTACTGCCCCAGCTGTTCACTTTAATTTTCAAATCAAAGCCACATTTAATATTTACTGTGAATGTTGCTCATCCTCAATGACAAGTCCACTCACATATTTTAAAAAATCCTTTGGTGGTGACTCAGACAAGGCCAGATGGCTTTGAATTGAAGGTGCACCAGCTCAGGCCATTGGCATGTCTCAGACATAGAACTGATGCTCTCAGGAAAGAGACAGTAAGACTGAATCTTGGGCAAAAAGTTAAATCGCTATAACTGCAGAAGTAAGACCTCATTTAGACATTCTAAGTCATACCATGTGTATGTCAGGACTATTTCCCCTTCAGTGATGCAGATATAAGACTAATTCACTGCTTAATTTCCTCTTTTACCTAGGACATAGACATCAGAGACAAAATCCAGCAGCTCCTTTGCTACCCTACCATAAAAAGAGAAGATCCAAATTTGTTAGGACAAGACTTAAGACTATAATGTACACTATACAGCTTGGACCTCTGTCCAGCCATTGCACTAGTTTTCACAGTATCTTAGAATTGTTTAGGTTGGAAAAGACCTGTAAGATCATCTAGTCCAACCATTGACCCTACTCTACCAGGTCTGCCACTAAGCCATGTCTCTAAGCACCACATCTACACAATTTTGAAACACATCTAGAGATGGTGACTCAACCACCTCCCTGGGCAGCCTGTTCCAATGCTTGATAACTCTTTCAGTGAAAAGTTTTTTCCTAATGTCCAGCCTAAACCTCCCCTGGCACAACTTGAACCCGTTTCCTCTTGTCCTATTGCTAGTTACTTGGGAGAAGAGATCAGCTCCCATCTCACTACAACCTCCTTTCAGGTAGTTGTAGAGAGCAATAAGGTCTCCCCTCAACCTTCTCTTCTCCAGACTAAACAATCCCAATTCCTTCAGCCATTCCTCATAAGACATGTTCTCCAGACCCCTCACCAGCTTTGTTACCCTTCTCTGGACACGCTCCAGCACCTCGATGTCCCTCTTATACTGTGATGCCCAAAACTGAACACAGTACGCAAGCTGCAGCCTCACCAGCGCTGAGTACAGGGGCACAATCACTTCCCTGCTCCTGCTGGCCACACTATTCTTGATACAGGCCAAGATGCCATTGGCATTCTTGGCTACCTGGGCACACTGCTGGCTCACGTTTAGCTGGCTGTCCACCAGGACCCCCAGATCTTTTTCTGCCAGGCAGCTTTCCAGCCACTCCTCCCCAAGCCTGGAGCATTGCCTGGGGTTGTTGTGACCCAAGTGCAGGACCCAGCAGTATGCCTATGAGTATCGCCTATATGAAGCTGTGCTTTAGAAAGGAATGAAAATAAACTCCTCTTTTCCTGGAGTATCCAGGTACATTATTTAGGAAGCATCAGGTATTCTCAGATGAGCCAGAAACAACCATTTACTGTCTTTAATCCTGCTTTTATTTCACTCAGCTGAAATATATTAAATATGTGAGTTAAAGGGCATGAGGTGTAAAGAGAATGAACAATGAGCATTCACATTTGCAGACATGTCTATCATTAAAAAAGTGTAGATAGGTTTTTCTTATATTCAGATAATGTGATCAGCATTGTAAAAGACTCTATGCCAAACTATGTAGGTTCTATGGACAGAATGAACTGAAAATGTGAGGAGATAATTAATAAGACTATAAACACACAAAAAAAATCACTGCTAATTCATTTCTGAAAAAGAGGCGCATGTTCTAGTGATGAATTGATGCAATTACATTAAGACTTCCTAGGTTCTTTTAAAACATTACCACTACTCACAATATAGGAACACCATTGTTACATTTCTAACTTGGCAGTCTTACAAACCTTGTGCAATAGTTTCACCCGATATTTATCCCTTCCTAGTGACTCAGCTTGATTCAACTTCAACTAAATATTGTTCTTACCATTCTTTTACTTGCACACTGGAGTGTGCATTTTCACTCTGCAAACAAATTTGGAATACACATTCTCTAACTTTATGAGTAAATTGCATAGGAACCTCACACTGTCATGACTGAAGTCCCAAACCCCATTTGGGATTCTTTTATAGAAAGCATTAAGAACCAGTACATCACCATTGCCAGCTCCTTGGCTGCTGCTGATGTGTGAACCGTCATGGTTTTGAGAGATCTCTGTCCCCTAAAACCAGCTGAGATCTTGCTGCATACTTTCACAAGTGGATGACTATCAATTAGAATTACGAGGGCTCAGCCTATTTACATAGGCTTTAAAACCTGAATATTTAATTTAGTTGCCTAAAGGTAGGGATATTTATTTTGGCTGAGTGATCTAGGGTTATAAAAATGGAGATTAAATAAGATCATATTGCCCATACAGTGTTATGACCACACTGAGAAAAATATACTCCACACAGCAACATCAAAGAGAATGCAAATTCCTATGTGAATTGCTGTATTTTATGGCGTGCAATCCAAGTAACTTACTGCAGTGTCAGAAAGATGACTTTGGTGATAAGCCGGTCCAATAAAGTTAATTCTGTAAACAAATATTAAGTAAAAACTACTGTCAGAAATACATGAAGTGCTTTTTCCCTCTACTTCTCCTGGAAAGTCTGTTCTTTGGCAGGCAGTTATGCACACTGTGCAATTCATCTGTCTGAAAGGACAGCTGATGTCACCTCTTGGCCAGCTGGCAAGGTGTTACTATGCACACAGACGCCAGTACATTCCTCCGAGAGGGAATAAATCAGACAACTGGCACCTGTGACACTGATGTCCGTTCAAACATTTCCCCGTTCATGCAATTCAAACTGTAGTGGAAGGGCATAGTTAGGATCTCTCTCCTTTGTTGCAACTCCTTGCCTTGAGAACTTTCTCTTAAAGGCTGTGGAAATGGCACATTGAGGCAACCTGGTGAGGAAAATATGTTCTTCTCATGCATAATCAACCAGGACTAGAAACTCCTTCTTGGAAAAAGGAAAGAAATGGTGAATATCCATAATTGTAGGGATTGACCTGATTGCACATGGGAGCAATATTAAGCAATAGGGTTCATGTATGTCGTGTAGGCCATGATATATTTTCTTCTTTTATTAGAGTATACTTGAAGCAGTGTCTATTTGAGTAGAGCCCTTCTTGTCTTAACACCTAATTAAGAGCACAATGGGAAATAGAGTTGTCAGTATCAATGGTGTGGTACAAAATGCATGATCACTCCATATTTTTTGACCTCTTCCAACTTCAATGGCCTCTGTAAAGATGCATTAGACTTGGGTGAAATAAATCCAAGTACACCTGTCTCCCACAGCCCTTCATATATTTCTAATACCTAATAGCTATAAGCTGGTGAATGAAAGACAGTGCCCGAGGCCTCTGAAGCTTGAACTAAGCCCAGTTTTTATTCCACTTATGTGAGAAATCCTAATAATTATCACATACAGGTCGAAAAGATTTGTGCTGGGCAAAAAACCCCATGAGAGTGCCTGACAACTTCAACCAAAGACTGTAGCTTGCAATCAGAACTACCTACCACCTTTTATACCAATGATTAAGTGTTTTGGATTGCATAAATTTTAATACGGATAAAATATATCAATAGCTACTTTAAGGTTTTACGGGCTCATTTTATTTCTACAGAGACGTACACATTCATAACATCTGAAATCTAAAGTAGTTATATGTTTTTGACAAAAGTTCTAGTAGCTCCAGGGAATTTTTCCTACACTTTTCTGTTAACCAGCATAAGTTACTGTGGTAATACAAGTGACTTATGATGTAAACACTTCAAAACATGGCATTGTATCTTCTGACCCATGATATACACTCTCCTGATGCTATGCTTCTCCTTCTCCTATGCTTCAACTCTGCTGTAGACACGAGGTATTTCCAGTTATGAGCTAATGAAAAATGTAAGTCCTCTTTAATTAATTCCAATCACCTCGCATTTTCTCTAGGCTAAGAACATGCACAGGGATGGTTACAAAAAATGTGCTGATGTGTGTGAGCCACTGTACTTTCTTCTAAGGGTGTAAGAAACAGAATGGTTTTGGGGACTTCTACTTACTGCAGACAATCACCGTCTTAGGCTGTAGCCTTGACTTGGGCTTATCCCTTAATACAGTGGGGTTCTAAACATTACATTATAATTATACACACTCTGTCTGGCCTAATGAATATTCAGTTATTCATCTTGAAGACACCTTGTTACGGTCACAGGACACAGGACACCTGCACAACAGGGAAATCGAGCTGAAGCCCCAACACCCAAGCTGAATGTGCCAGTCGTTACAGTCCTGGCAAAAGAGACGACACTATCTCCTGGTCTGCCTGCTGCATGGGACGATTTTAATGCATGACCCAATCCAACTAAAATATAGATAGCACAAATCAATGAAAAATACAGATTACCTGCAGGTGATCCTGCACGAATTTTATTTGTGACTTGTTAAAGGCATAACATTGGTATGTTATCAACATCCTTCTAGCTACAAATACAAAGCAAGCACTATGAGGGTTGCTGTGGGGAAAGTTAACCCATCCCAGCCAGACCCACTACAATATTGATCTGGGGCACTTGAAAGTGACTGGTGACTCACAACAGATCTTCTAACATGCTTTGACCTTGTGGATTCCTTAGGTAGCCTACAATTTTGGCTTTTGTGTAAAAATACTTTCCCTGACATACTCAAAATGGCTGCCCAGAAAGTCTGTAGCTCCTGCTTCATTAGTAGTGACCCAATTCCAGTGTACTAATGAAGGAAATATCACAACACCTAAATGGACTTTTTAATTTTACTCCTTTCTTCTTTGCCAATTATAAGGTCTTCCAGGTGTGCCCAGAAAGAGATCTTTTGTTTCCTGAGGAAGTCTTCTGGTGGAAATGGGTAAAAATGTTTCATTTAAGTTTCATTCAAGTTTCAGTGGGATCTACAGTGACAAGTTTGTTTAGTAAATTTTTGTCTAACTTCCCTACCTCCAAGTTCTATGGGTCATACACAGAGGGACTAAAGGAACATTTTGGATTATATAGTCCTTTGTTTCTGTCAATCAGAGCATCCACAAGCTCTATCTTATTAACACTCAAAGTTTTTCTGTGGTTTCAGGACTTTGACATTATAATTTTAAGAATTTTCACCCTGAATTTATTCTTGGACAGTGTATATGTTTATCCCTGTATTGGAATTAGTTAGAACGTGAAGCTCTTCTCCCTTGATGATATTTATTCTGCTTTTCTCACTTCCCTCACTCTGCCTGTGTATTTTTAGGAAACAATCAGAACTCCTTTCAGCTTTTTCTTTACTATGCTTAATAAGCCATGCTCTCATACTGTCCTCTCACATGGCAGTCCTTCCACCATAATGTTGCTACTTGTGGCTTTTTTCTACTTTCATTTGATGAGGTTTTCTCTATCCCAATCTCATCTTTCAGTCACCACTTACCTGGATCTTTAAGGCTCAAGCGATGAGCCACCACATTCTGCACTGGAGTTCTGCCTCCCACAGTGTGGGTCTGCAAAGGCAGGCTAAGGTTGGCAGGAGTTAGCAATACTCTCTATTGCTGTAACGTTTGCATTGGCTTTGAAAATATATATTAAACAGAAAGGAACAGGGTACAGACACACTATAGACAAGGTTCTCTGTTCAATAACCTGTACATAAGAATCAGTTAGTAGGATTAGATTTACTAAGCACAGATAAAAGGCAGGAATAGAAAATACTAATAAGGTTTTGCCTCCTTCTCCCCCCC